>CAUYON010009508.1:0-33841 GCA_963573935.1 Arctocebus calabarensis | reverse complement strand
ATCAAGGAAATGCCATGAAGGATATCTGTAACAGTATGATCAAAATATTTCTGAATGTATATGAATCGTGCCCTGTGATTGCACCAATGTACATAATTATGATTCAATAAAATTATTAAAAAAAAAAAAAAAAAAGAAGTTACATTTTATAACAATACCAGCAGGTTTAAACGGGGGAATAACTTGACCAGATTTGCCCTTTGGAAAGTCTCTCTGGCTGTGGAGAAGCAAGGCCAAGGGCAAGTCTGGAGGCAGGGAGGCCTCTGGGGTCTGGGGCGATTATCCAAAAGCTTCATGGAGACAACCTGACCCGGGCAGCACTGTGGGGCTGGAGCAACATGAAAGCCTTTAAAGAGGCAGAACCTTCAAATCTTAGGTTGAAAATGGAAGATTAGGATCAACAGGTACCATTCTTTTCAATGTGGTTGTCAAGCACAGGCAAAGAAGACTTTTGGAGCAAGGGAAGGTCCCCCAAGAACCTGCTCATTACCCTTCCAAGCCCCGTCCTCCTCATCCACATCTCCTCCTCAGTAACGCCAGCAAGGAAATTCCAGAAGGAGATGATCCTCCTCCCCTCAACACACTTCTCATAAATTCCTGCAGCCAAGAAACTTATGCATCATCATCTATTACTCCAGATGTTATCTCCTCAAAGGATGCTTCCCTGCAAAATGAAATGGCCGCTCTTGCAATTATGTAGCCCAGAACTTCTCTCGTCTTCTTCATAGCTCCTAGGACATCATGTAAGCACCACGAAGACCAGGACTTTGTTCACTGACACATACCAGAGCAGTGTTCGATACTTAGGAGATACATGATGAATACTGAGTGAATAAATAAGAACCTCTGTGGCTACCTAAGAAGGGCGGCCCTTCATCAGCAATTTGAAGAAAACACCACCTCCACATGCATCCAGGAGACATGACCATGAGCAACTGGATAATCAGCTATCCTGAATTACAGCTACTCCCGGCAGACCTGCTGGCCTCTGGGCAAGTGTGCCCCACTGGCAGCGCTGCTTTGGCTGTGGGTTTGTACTGGGAGTTAAAGGAGGCCAGTTCCAGCCACACCAAAAATGACTTAAATAGTAGAGCCTGAAACTGAACCAGGACAGAGTTAAATCTTGAATTCTCTCCAAAAGAAGACATACTAATACTTCTGGGTTTGTAAATGAACACACAATAAGCTACTACTATAGAGCTTCTAGAATGGCTAGAAATAAAAAGGCTGACAATACCAAGTGCTAGCAAGGAATGGGGACATGAGGACTATCAGACATTGCTGGTTGAAATTCACAATGGCACAGCCACTTTGCACAACAATTTGGTAGTTTCTTAAACAGTTAAACATTCACTTACATTTGCCCAGAAGTCCTACTCCTAGGCATTTATCTAAAATAAGTAAAAACATATATTCGCACAAAAACTTGTATGTGAATGTTCATAGCAGATTTATTCATGATAGCCAAAACCTTAAAACAACCCAAATGCCCCTCAGTTGGTGAATGTATTTTTTAATGTAGTTCACCCACATATCAGAGCACTCGACCATCAAGAAGAGCAAATTATTATTATACCTGCAGCAACACCAATAAATATATAAAATGTTATGCTAAGTGAAAAAAAAGAGCTCAGACTGTAGGATTTCTTCTATGTGAAATTCTAGAAATAATGAAATGTGTAGTGACATGAAAAACAGATCGATGGTTGCCAGGGGCTGAAGAGGGGGGACTTGACTATGAGGCGAGAAATAGGGAATTTGGGGGGTGATAGAAAGTCCCGTGTCTTGAGTATCGGGGTGGTTACATAGCATACACAATTGTCAAATCACATCAAACTGTACACTAAAAATGGGAGCATTTTGTTATATGTAAATTATATTTCAATAAAGTTGAAAGTAAAAAAAAAATGTTTTAAAGTAAAAAAGTAAAAGCAGCATAATCCCAGTGTTATTCATAATATGCTTAGAAAGGAGTCCAAAGAGATATACGTAAGTAATAAACTCTAGGTGGTGAGCATTCAGGAGGACTATTCTTTTTTCTTTTTTTTTTAATTTTTTTTATTAAATCATAGCTGTGTACATTAATGCAATCTTGGGGTAAAATGTGCTGGTTTCATGTACAATCTGAAATATTTTCATCAAATGGGTTAACATAGCCTTCATGGCATTTTGTTAGTCATTGTGTTAGGACATTTATATTCTGCATTTAGTAAGTTTCACCTGTACCCTTCTAAGATGCACCGTAGGTGTGGTCCCACCAATTACCCTCCCTCCGCCCATCCTACCCCTCCCCCCCCTTTTTTGTATTTTTTCATATTTTCAGAAACCATTGCTATGCTTTATAGTCAGAAAAAAATAAGTCTGTTTTTCAAAATGAAATACAGCTTTGTAGGAGTAAAAATAAATATTGTTCTTCCAGGGCAAGAGCAGAAATAGTTACATTCCATAAGTAATTTAAGATCACTTTTAGCAAGATCGAATCGATAATCTTGAATTTTAAACTCCCCGGGGTTTGACCCACACACCTTGGTTGGCCCCCACCTAGTGAGAGAGGAGGCCTATACCCCATACGGGGGAGTTATTTGCTCATATCTAAAATGCCACAGACTTCTTACAATATACATCAAAAGTTTAGAACTCAAAGGGTCAACCTACCATATAGAGATAATGCAAAGTTTGTTAAAATATCTCTTTGCCTGATAAAAACTGTGGTTGCTATGTTACTGCTAACGTTCAGATAAGGTACCAGGACTCAGCAGAAGACTCAAGGTCAGTTACTCACTTGGAATTTAGGGGGGAAAGGTCTTTTTTTACTTCTTAAAACGGCAGCTATTTTTCTTTGTTAATTGGCACTGCTCTTTCTGGCTGAAATTCCTGGAACCTTGACACTAACTAGCGCCTGGTTCCACTTCTGTAAACCTGCAAGTGCTTTGACACCTCCAACAAGGGGCAGTAAGGTAATTCATTTGTCTGTCTACTTATGAGTCCAATAAAAGAACAAGGACAGAGCTGATCAGGGAGCTTGGCCACTTTTGGGCTTTAGTCCTGGTGGCTCCCCTGGCTGAAATAAACCCCCTTCCTGTCCTAACTCCAGTGTTCGGGTGATTCTTTCCCTCAGCTGGGCCTGGATTCCCACTATGCTAGCAGAAGCAGGGTCACTCCCTCCTCCTCCAGACTCAGGAGGAAGAAATGAAGCTGGTTCCAGGACAAGAAAACCCAACACAGAAAAATGAGATTGAGCAAGGTTGAGGTAGAAGGAAGAAACAGGACTGCTCAGAACACCCCCAGAAACTGCAATTATAAGCTTCGCGACAGAAATCCTTTTTTTCCAGACTGAATCTTGTTTCACCAGAGTCGTCTGCCCTAACTGTGCCAGGAAGTTCTGACCAAGCCTGATGCCCTCCTGCAGAGTCATGCTAGGAGAACGTGGTGCAGAAGGAAGCCAGGTTCTGGGGATCAGGATGAAATGTGGCTGTTGTCAGCATTCACCTCGAGGTTACAAAAACTCAAGTCCCAGGGCACCATAGGTCCTAGAGCTAACGGAGCAAATCTGTAATGGAGAAGCCTAAGGATCTGTGTTCTTAAAAGCCTCCTAAGTGAATCTCATGCAGAAAACGGGAACTTCCGTCTACATTTGTTTCTCAAACGTCTGTGCCTAAGAATTATTTGAGGTTTGTATTTAAAGCTGGATTTCGGCCCTGTGGATTGTGATTCTGTATGTCTCAGGGAGGGCCCTGGCATCTCCACTTTTGACAAGCCCCTGGGCAATTCCCTTGCAGGTGATGCACAAACCACATTTTTAAAACCCTAGTGTGGGTGCCAGGATAAAATTTCCTAACCCAGTCCGCAGGGTTGGGGGGAGGTCAAGGAAGAGGCAAGAGAGTTAATGAGGTTATGCCAGCACGCTGGAATTTATTAAGAGGCTATAACAAGGAGCAGAGATTTTTGCACCTCAAAAGCAGCAGAAAGCCAGGGTGGTCAGTCACAAAGGCACCTTGAAAAAGAGCATGCCTCATAGTACAAACCATTTCAACTTCATGCAAATAAAGCCCTGGAGAGTCCCCCTTTGAGCTTAGGGATCACATTGTTTGGGCCCAGTTTAACTTCTGGCAGGATATGGCTCTTGTTCTCAAAGCCTTGGCACTCCAGGGCAGGCGTCGGAGAACAAACTCGCCTGTACAAACAACAGCAGAGCCGGGACATTGTTTGCGGCTGTGCAAAGTTCGGAAGATGAGGGGCTCTCCCTCTGGGGCAGATGGAGGCTTCGGGTGGGATTGCGTCAGTGGTGGGGCAAAGGTCTTCACTTCGTGTCGCACACGGGCGTGGGCTGGCAGCACACAGGGCCGCAGCACCCGCCAGAGCCACAGCACCCAGAGCCGCAGCACCCGGAGCCACAGCACCCGGAGCCACAGCCAGATCCGCAGCAAGAGGAGCCGCAGCAGCTGCCCCCACAGCCGGAGCCCCCGCAGCCGGAGCCCCCGCAGCCGCAGCAAGACGCGCAGCAGGACCCACAGCAGCCGCAGCAGGCCGGCTGGCAGCAACACTCTTCACAACAGTTCTGATCCTGGCCGCAGCAGTTGAAGCAGTCCCCTGGGCAGCACCCCATGGTCCTGGCTGGTCCGGTCGCAGGTCAGTATCGCAGCCCGAGTTCCCCCAGACTGACCGTGGCCAGCTGGACAGCTTTTATATCCCCTCACCCAAGGGTGTTGACACAAGACACAGGATGCTTCCTTTGTTATTATTTGTACCATTGCCTGTAAGAACATCTCATTAACTGGTTATTTATTTTCCAGCTCTGAGTACCTCAACTCGTAAAAGAAGCCCAACTCATTCCACCTGCTGTTTGTCCAGAGGGTAAAAATACATGTTCGAAAAGACCTGTCATTGCAGCCAAACAGCCTCACGTCACCAGCCCAGGTGACTCTGGCTCTGGAATGGGGGACTCGTTTCCCATACCTTCCCTGGTGGCATGTTGGCAGAAACCCCTTTTGGTCGTGGAGGCTAGCCCTGGGAAGCCAGGACAGTAACATCTGGATGCCCTGTTCCTTCTGCGCTGGTCTAGTCATGTGATTCCTCCTCGGTCAGTGATTCTCAACCTTCCTAATGCCACAACCCTTTAATACAGTTCCTGTGGATCATGGCCCACAGGTTCAGAACTGCAGTCCTAGGTGGAAATGGCATCCTCTGAGTCCTGGTCCATCTGTGAGTAAGGCAAATATTTGTGTCTGCGTGTGGTAGGTGGAGTGTGCCACATGTCTGTTTGGGCTTGGTCAGTTAGTATCAATCAGGAGTAATAACCGGCCTGTGAAACAAAGAGAGACTCATCATAAAACTGCAAGAGGCCGGACAGCCACATTCTCTCTGGGTGTGCGGTGGACTGACCAGCACGTGTCTCCCTAAACAGGTGGGGAAACTGTAGTCAGAACCTACAATCCCCAGCCCCAGGCCCTTCCTCTGTGTAAGGAGAAAGGGGAGGATAAGAAGGAAGGAAGGCAGGGAGGGACTGACAGAGGAAGAAGACCACTAATATCCAAAACACTGCATTAAAATGAGTATATTGTGCATTCATTTTTAAGAGTTCCAACCTTATAGGCCATCTGGCAGAGTTAGAATTAGCAAATAAAACACCCGAATGTCAGCCCAGGGGATAGAATGCCTCTGGAAAGAGACTAGAATCACAGAGGATTCAAGTTCATGTGTAAATTCTAAGATAGGTCAAAACTTCTGTCTTCATTGGCTTTGGTACCTTGTCATCCTCTTGGGATGACCGAGACAGCCCTGGAGCCTCCAGGCCCAGCCCCTGATCACATTAGTAGTTGGGGTGCAGGTGGTGGGAATAAAAAGTGGGAGTGGGTGAGGCTCTCAATTAAGGGACACAACCCCTCCCTCTCATTTCCCTTTGCTTTTTAGATGGTCCTAGAAGTCAGGAAGCCCCCAAGGAAGGCTAGAAGGACTGAGGATGGGGCAAGGACTGGGGAGTGAATGGCAAATGGATCACTTAGATCTGATATGACTTCTAGTACTTCCCAGAATGCGGAAGTTTAGAGCTTGGGAGGAATTCCTGAAAGATCATCTGGCCCAGAGTTTCGAAGACCCACTTTACCTAATTGCCTAGGGTGGAGGCTTCCAAAAAATACACATCCCCAAACTGCCTCCCAGTCCTTACGCTGAATCAGAATATGTGCTCTTGGAGGCGTGAAAAGCAATATATTTTTAAGTTTGTCAGGTGACTCAGATGATCAATTAAGTAACACTGATATAATTGAATATGACCATGACCATCACCCCTAAGCACTTGTATTTTATGGAAAATGATATCAAAGCCCAGAGGGGACATATCAGTGATAAACTGGACCCATAACCCAGGTGTCCTGGTTCCTGGTCCAGTTTCTCAAACCAGACCATGTCCACAGATGACATCTCTAGGTGAACATAATGCACCAATGTCCATGGCAAATGCATTTGTTTGTTTGTCTATTTATTTATTTAAATAATAGGTCACATGTTCCAGTACCTCACCATTTGGTTCTCTTGCCTCTTGCCATCCCTTCTCTGCTCCTACATCACTTAACCCCTCTGTGGCCAAATTTTTTTATCTGTGAAACAGACATTAAGGTAATAATAGTGCCAATCTCATAGGGCTGCGGTGATTAAATGAGTGAATATATATAGAGAGAACAATTGGAACAATGATTGGCCACTTATAGTTTGGTAAACATGAGCTACTATACATATACAAGAAGATAGACATATACAAGCTAGATATAGATTTATAGAGTATTTTTGTCCATTACAGAAATGATATATATATTTATTACACAAATGATACACATAATGAAGTTAGGGTTTTTCCCCCCAGCAAATGACTTTTTTTTAATTCAAGAAACTGCAACTAGGAAACCAAATGAGGAGCCCCAAGTTGGGACAAATAATGGCTTACCCCTCCCTGACAGATCGGGGAAGAAGGTGGCTTCTATCCTCCCCCAATCAGTGTGGACTCCCCTCCTGTCACTGCTGTAACATCCCAAGGACAGGGCCTCACTTGTAATATTTCATGTGTTTAAAAGCTATTCATGTTCCCTCTTCTGTGAATTTTCTTTCCATCTCCATTGTCCACTTTTCTATTGTGATGTTGGTCTTTTTCTTTGATTGATGGAACTTCTTTGTCAAACAGAAAAATCAAAGCTTTGTCCATTTGGATGTTATGAGTTATAAATATTTTCCCCAGACTGTAATTTGCCTTTAAAACTGTATTCAGATAACAATAATAATATGTTTGCATTGTAAATTTCATACCAGCATTCTGTGAATTTCTTTCTACATGGGCAAATATAAAAAAGGAGAAAAATAAAAATCATTTATAGTCCCACAAGGATATTTACTGCTAATACTCTAGTTTTCCTTTCATTTTTTCCTAAAAATATGTATATGAATATTGATATGAATATAGATAAATATATATGGTCATAAATATCTATCTATAAAAACATACATTAGGTACAAATTTCTAAGTCCATGGTCTAAGGTATGTTAAAGATATTTCACTTTTTTTTCTTTAATACTGCTTAGATTTATTTCTCTGTAAACTCAAAAATTATTCAACATTTCTCTCCCACCACCATCCTTCATCTGGAAGTGCTGTTTGAGTTTGGGAGAGCTTAGACAGTCTCACAGCATTAAGGAGGGTGACAACAGGTTCACAGAAGGCATCATGTGTTCAATTAGCCATCTCTTGGCAAAGGAAGAACATTATCAGTCCATCCCATATGCCAGACCCTGCAGTAAGCATTTGTATGTGTTTTCTTCATTAATGATCAAGATAACCAAATACAGTAAGCATTAGTAGCCTTACTTTGTACACGAGAAAAATGCAGCTCATGGGCATCAATTACTTTAACTAGAAATGTACATTGCCCCTCTAATCTCCTTATCATTATGCTATGGTATCAGCTGACATACTGGGGTTCTCCCCACTCCCCAGTCCATGAACTCTGCATCATCCTATCACCGCACTCAGGAGACTGGAAAGTCCTGAGTATCTGACGACTCACTCTCCACTGCCACAAGGAAGTGCATAAACTAAGCCTTGACTTAAGTCATTTTCTCTGCATTTCTACAGTAATAATCCTACCCTGAGCGCAGTGAATAGGAAAGTCCCCAGTGCTGCCCAAGTCATGAGCAAAAACCAACAGTGAAAAAAATTGCAGAAGAGAAACACCTCATCCTGACACTATCTTTGCACTATTGAAACCACAGTGTACAATTTGGGTTGTACAATAAATATAGTACTTAACCTGAGAAAATGCTCATGAGATTATTAATTACTATTATAAACCTCTGAGAAATTGTATTTTCAAGTTGATGTGAATCTTCCCTGTTACTACTATGTATTGGAGATCTAAGTTGGTTCCAGTTTTCCAATATTAAAAGCAAAACACTGAGGTGAATCTCCTTAAAATTTGAATTTTTGTGCATCCTTCTTCTTTCTAAAATCAATTCCTAGAAATGTGATTACTGATTCTTTAGTATGTTAATAATCTTAAGGTTATTAATAAGTATTTAAAAATCATTCTCCAGGAAAATTGTCCCCATCAGTAGCCATTTCATAGTGCCCTCACCAATATCAGCTACTTTTTAAAATCTCATTGTTAACTAGGAAGTCCAGTCTTGAAGTCTCATGGTAGCATTTATTTGTAATTATTTAATTATTAGTGCATTTATTTTCTAGACCACTTTTGGAAATTATCTGCAATGCTGATGTTTCTATTGAGCTATCCATCTTTCCTAATTTATCTCAATGAACTTATTTACTGCTAAATATATTAACTTTTCTCTGTGTCACTGACACATGTTGCCAAACTTGTCCCATGGTGTCATTTCCTTTTAATTGTATCTTTCTACATGGGCAAATCTATCTCTTTTTTTTCTTCCCTGCTGATTTTATGTTTTGAAAGTTCTTCCCCCTCCCCAAATTAGACAACTGTTCACTTTTTTTTTCCTTCTAGTTTTTATGGTTGCATTTTATACACTTAATACTTTTACCCATCAGTAATTTATTTTGGTGCAGATACTCACCTCAAAACACATAGCATTTGTATGTGGCAGATACAGCTTTATAAAAACATTTTGGTTTTTTCTTATCGGGGAATTTGAATGCCTAGTTAAGGAAGGTTCACTGGCTGCAGAGGTGGTCAAAAGCCTGTTCTGGCGGCCTCTAGTGTTCTGCTCATGTCATTATACGGGCAGCTTCCAGAGCTCACAAGTCAAGGCTCGGACGCTGGCTTCACCAGAAGCAAGCAACTCCGCAAAACCTTGGCTTGATGTGAGAGGTTATTATATTTACATGAAATTGATGTAAATCATGTGTTCAGTTAGCCATCTCTTGGCAAAGGAGCCACATTATCAGTCCACCCCATGTGCCAGGCCTTGCAGTAGGCATTTTGTATTGTTTTCTTGATTAACGATTGAGATAATCAAATACAGTATTAGTGTCTTTACTTGGTATTCAGGGAAACTGAACATCATGGCCATCAATTACTTTAACTAGAAGATGCAGAGCTTGATTTGAACCCTGACCCATCTTTTGAAGCCCATCCTCCTTCCACTATCCCTGGCTTTCCTGACAGAATCACAGAAAATTGCCTCTTTATCTTAAGGTAAGCTTCAGTGTCATGTCATCAAGTGACTGGAAGCTTTACAACCACAGAGACACACAGATGGTGGCTGTTTTACTCATCGATGTATCTCCAGTGGCTACAATAAATGTTATGTAAATGAAATTATAAATGAATGTGAGAGGAGCCCTGCAATACAGTACAAGTGAAAACATTAACTAGAAGACCAGGGGATCCCTGCCACGCCTCCTCACTGCCCTGAGGAAGTCACTGTTGGCCACTATGCACTTGTGTTACTGACTCTAGTTGAGGGCATCACCATGCTCCTCTCTAGATGTGATCCTCCCCAGTCCTTTATAGAGGGGGACATACTCACGTCCTCAAATCTTGTATCATACTTCCCAGAGAACCCAAATTCTTGTGCTAAAGCATTTACATGTTTGCTAAAGTGGCCTTAGCCTCCCTTCTTTGCTCTTACTGTAGTAAATATGAAAACTACAAATACCTTATCAGAGGGACATGGGCAAATGTCATCTGCCTTTACTTCATGGCAATGCCTGTGGGTGTCCAGGACCAAACACATGAACCCTCATCCTCCAGGTTACTCAGCCTATTCTTAGCATTGTAAATTTCTACCAGGGATACGCAATGCTGTTACAACTTCAAGCTCTAATACTCACTGGCTGAAATAGAGATGAGCATTCTTTTGTGTTGTGTTTTATTTTAATAGCAACAAAATTCTTTTAAAAAATAGCTAGTGAAACAAAAAAGAATTAAAAAGCTAAGAGAAACTCTATTTCAAACCTGTGCCTTTCCAAGATTAATGGCTGTTAATATTTTTTCATATTTTCTCAAAGGGGGTTTACAATCAAGTAAATATAGTGTTAAAGATAATATCAAGAACTTCCTTGAGACAGAGAAGAGAGGAAGATCTACAGGCTGCTGAATTAGCTTCCAAAATGATGCCTACACCAGTTATTCTGTTAAAAGAGGGGACTGATAGGTCCCAAGGCGTTCCCCAGCTTGTAACATCAGTGCCTGCCAGGTGATTGCTGAGGCTGTAAGAACCACCCCAGGGCCACATGGCATGGACAAGCTTATTGTGGATAGCTGAGGCAAAGCATCAATTTTTAATGAGGGGGCTACAATTCTGAAACTCCTTGATGCTGTCCATCATCCTGCAACAAAGGCTTCAGTGAACATTGCCAAATCTCAAGATGCTGAGGTTGGTGATGGTGCCACCTCAGTGACCTTGCTGGCTGCAGAGTTTCTGAAGCAGATGAAACCATATATGGAGGAAAATTTGCACCCCCCAGATCATCATTTGAGCTTTCCGCACAGTCACCCAGTTGGTAGTTAAGAAGATCAAAGAGATTGCTGTGATGGTGAAAAAGACTGAAAAAGTGGAGCAGAGAAAGCTGCTAGAGAAGCGTGCCATGACTGCTCTGAGTTCCAAGCTGATCTCCCAGCAGAAAGCCTTCTTTTCTAAGATGGTGGTTGATGCAGTGAAGATGCTTGATGATTTGTTGCAGCTTAAAATGATTGGAATCAAGAAGGTACAGGGTGGAACCCTAGAGGATTCTCAGCTGGTAGGTGTTGCATTCAAGAAGACCTTCTCTTATGCTGGATTTGAAATGCAACCTAAAAAGTATGATAATCCCATTATGGCCCTTTTAAATGTTCAGCTCAGGTTGAAAGCTGAGAAAGATGATGTTGAGGTCAGAGTCCACACAATTGAGGATCATCAGGCTATTGTTGATGCTGAGCGGAACAGTCTTTATGACAAGTTAGAGAGGATCCATCATTCTAGAGCCATAGTTGTCTTGTCCAAACGCCCCATTAGCAATGTGCTACCCAGTACTTTGCTGACAGGGACGTGTTCTGTGTTGGCCTAATCCTGAGCAGGACCTGAAAAGGACAATGATGGCCTGCGAAGGCTCACTCCAGACTAGTGTGAATATTCTGTCAGCAGATGTGCTGGGTCACTGCCAGATGTCTGGAGAAACTTAGATTGGGGGTGAATGGTACAATTTTTTTCACTGGCTGCCCCAAGGCCAAAGCATGCACTTTCATCCTTTGCAGTAGTGCCCAGCAGTTTATGGAGGAAATGGAGAGGTCCCTGCATGATGCCATCATGATTGTCAGGAGGGCCATCAAGATGATTCAGTGGTGGCTGGTGGTGAGGCCATTGAGATGGAGCTCTCCAAGTCCCTGTGGGATTACTCAAGGACTGTTCCAAGAAAGCAGCAACTGTTGATAGGCACCAAGGCCTTAGAGATTATCCCACGCCAGCTGTGTGATAATGCTACAAACATCCTCAACAAGCTGCAGTCTCGGCATGCCCAGCAGGGAGCATGTTATGGGGTGGACATCAACAATGAGGACATTGCTGATGACTTTGAGGCCTTCATGTGGGAGCCAGCTATGGTGCGGATCAATGCCCTGACAGCAGCCTCGGAGGCGGCAGGCCTTGTTGTGTCCATAGATGAAACCATCTACGGAACCCCCACCCAACCGTGGACACTCCCCCAGCAGCTGGCGGGGCAGAGGTCGTGGCCACCCCCTATGAGAGGCATCATACCCATCACAAGACTGGCTGCTTACAGGTGCACTTGTTCTCCCTGGCTTGGTTAATTGGTATTACAGGGAAAGGGTAGTAATTGGCCCGCTCTGTTCTCACTGGAGGTTAAATAAAACTTAAAACTTAGAAAAAAAATAAAAGAAGAACTTCCAACTTCCTTGACTTTCACACTCATTCTTGTTCCAACATTTTCTCACCAGAAATAAATACAATCATGAAATACACACACACACACACACATTGTTCTAGCATTTCATGATTTTATAAAGGCATATATAAGTCCAGATTTTTTTAAATCTAAGCATAAACTTAAACTGGTATTTTTTTCAATCACTGATTTAATTGGATGTGCAATTAGTGTGCATTTGAAGGCACTCCTTGGTCCCACTAACAGGTTCACTTTTACACCAGGTCTTTACTTATTCTCACTTACAGCTTAAGCTAATGTTCATTAAAAGGGGTGGGTGGGTGTGGACACAGCCTGCCTCTCTCAATTAGAATCCAAAATTTTCTACAATGTAAACCTTATGTTGTCGCATTTGATCAGCTTTGACCCTGAAGCCCCTGAGCTTTACATCTAGCGAGAAGAGGTCAGTCCTCTGTGGACAGAGGAGTAAGGGGACCAGATCAGAGCATCCTGGTCCCAGCCCTTCGCTAAGCTGTGTTCTAACAGGGGCTCACCAGGGAAATTTCTGGGTCTATGCTGAAGTACCTCTGAGAAGAAGTGGAAAAATTCTTGGCATGGAGTCCCATCTTTGTGTGGTCAAACCACTTTAGTGCTTTACTTAATTTCTGTTTTGTATTGAACTTGTTTCAGAAGTTTCATGGTTCGTGTCACTAAAGTTCTTTCACAATGAAGTTTCATGTCTAATCCTGTGTCAAGGTTGTTAATGGAGGAATAGCATATTTTCTTCAAAAAACACCTTGTCAGATTAAAAGAAAAAGGAATTACTTGCTTCTCGTTAGAAACAGGCACTCGTGTTCCTACACGTCTCCTGCTCTTCTCAGAGCCTCCTACGTGCTCCTTCCGCAGGTGAACAGACAACATTTTTGGCTGCCTGCTGCTGCTCCCGCAGCCTGTCTCTGCTTTGTTTCATCTGATCTAAACCGGTTATTAATCAGGCAGGCACTTACTTATTTGCTGAGCCCCTATTATGTGCCTACTTTATGCCTGCCATAAAAGTACTACAAAGGTTGGGCGGTGCCTGTGGCTCACTGAGTAGGGCACTGGCCCCATATACTCAAGGACGCAAGTTCGAACCCGGCCCCAGCCAAACTTCAACAACAACAACAAAATAGCCAGACATTGTGGCAGGCGCCTATAGTCCCAGCTACTTGGGAGGCTGAGCAGGAGAATCGCTTAAGCCCAAGAGTTTGAGGTTGCTTTGAGCTGTTATGTCACTGCACTCTACAGTGGGCAACGTAGTGAGACTCTGTCTCAAAAAAAAAAAAAAAGTACTACAAAGATTAAAATGTGAAGATTCTTCAAAATTATTTAAACTGCCCAACTTGAGGGCCAATCTAGCAGGACAATAGCTGAGAGGGTATCCAAGTTGCCACTTGCAGTTGTGTGCTGTGCCAGGGACAAGAGCACCAGCTGTGGGGTAGAACAGCTGCCTGCCAAGCCAGTCACCAGCTGGGCTGCATCCATTTGCAGAGGGGTTTCTCCAACGCCCTGCTGGGAGGCCAAAAGCAGGCAGAGCTACGGAACAAGAAGCTAATAATGTCCTGGGATAGCAAAGACCATTAAATTCAAGAGGCAAACTTGGGACTAGACATGGCAGAAATGGTACAAACAAACACCAAATGACATAGTGATGAATCACTGACAGCTGCAATTATTTTCTTTCCCTCCACTCCTCCCTTCCTTTTTCTTTCCTTCCTCCCTCCCTTCCTTCTTTCCTTCCTCCCTCCCTTCCTCCTTCCCTTCCTTTTTCTTTCCTTCCTCCCTCTCTTCCTCCCTCCCTTCCTTCCTCCCTCCCTTGCCCCCTTCTTTCCTTCCTTCCTTCCTTCCTCCCTCCCTCCCTTGCCCCCTTCTTTCCTTCCTTCCTCCCTCCCTCCCTTGCCCCCTTCCTCTCTTCCTACTTTCCCTCCTTCCTTCCTTCCTTCCCTCTCTCCCTGCCTTCCTCCATCCCTTACTCCCTTCTTTTTTTCCTACTTTCCTTCCCTCCTTCCACCCCCCTTCTGCCTGCTTCCCTCTCTTTCTCCTCCTCCTTTCCTTCTCTTTCTTCCCCCCCACCCCCCCTTTCCATCATTAAGTACCAATCTCAGGGCAGGAATGCAAACCCTCAGTTAAACATAGCGCAGGAAGGCAGACATCTGTCTTTCTAAAATCCTTGACATCCAAATGGCAAACAGAGCTCAGCATATCCCAGCTGCAAAATTCCAGACACTTCCCCACCCATCTCCCACCCTTAGAATATCGTCCTTTCCACCAGCCAACCTGAGGGAATTTGCTTTTCAGTCCAAGATGTGCTGGCTTAGGGAACCCATCTCTTGAGCAGTTATTGAGAATGGACTTAAAACTCGGCCAGCTAAGCCTTCTTCCCACCCTCCAGAATGCACCGTTCCATGTTGGTGAGTACTCAGGCACTACTGCATTCAGCCTATGGTACACTTCTGACAGTGACCCCTGATGCCCTTCACGCTGTGCCCTGGTGTCTGGGTACATCCTCACACTTCTCTCAGTGGTCAGCACTGAACTGGGCTCCACAACCAACTAACAACAAGTCAGCACATGCAGGTATGAGATTGTTATTTTTAAAAAATCCAAATACGAAGAATATGCTCATATTCTTCTTAGCAAAGTATCTCAAGAATGGAAGAAAAAGTATCCAATGTACTCAGCCCTAATATGAATCTAATTTAAGTGAGTTTCTTGCCTCAGTCTCCCAAGTAGCTGGGACCACAGATGTCCACCACAACACCTGGCTATTTTTTTTTGCAATTGTCATTGTTATTTAGCTGACCTGGGCCAGGTTCCAACCTGCCAGCCTCGGTGCATGTGGCCAACGCCATATCCACTGTGCTACTGGTGCTGAGCCTATCATAAGGTTTTCATCCTCATCTTCCTGTTAAGTAGGAGGAGGAGAAAGAAGAAGAGAAGTGGCTGGTTTTGCTTTCTCAAGGGTGGCAAACACTAAATAGGTAAAAAATGTAGAAGGGGAAGCAGGAGAGTCATGTAAAATTAATGTAACTTTTATTGAAAAAAAATCTTCATGGGCTTGGTGCCTGTGGCTCAACGGGCTAAGGCACAAGCCACGTACACCTGAGCTGGCGGGTTCAAATCCAGCATGGGCCCTCCAAACAACAATGACGGCTACAACCAAAAAAAATGGCTGGGCGTTGTGGCAGGCGCCTGTAGTCCCAGCTGCTTGGGAGGCAGAGGCAGGAGACTCACTTAAGCCCAGGAATTGGAGGTTGCTGTGAGCTGTGATGCCATGGCACTCTACCCAGGGTGACAGCTTGAGGCTCTGTCTCAAAAAAAAAAAAACAAACAAAAAAACTTCATGTAAGTGGATCCATGCAGTTCTAATCTGTATTGTTCAAGGGTCAACTGTATATTCATTTTATAGTGAGAAAGACAATATTTATAAACTTAAATTTGAAATTGTCTCTCATTTTTAATATATTACATAATTTTAAATATCAATGTCAAATTTAATTTTAAATTTACTCATTTAAACCATTATGTTACAAGTTTTGACAAAAATAATAGGTAGAAGACTGCCAGACACTACCAATTTTCATGGTAATATCTTCCTTGAAATTGTGTTGAAAGCAAGGAAAAATAAGCTTAGCCATTACCTGGTCTTGTTTACTTGCTTTTAACATTTTTAGTACTCTTGTAAGATGATTAAAATAGTTTATGTATGGATTTCAGAAAAGGAAAAGTTAGAGTCTAAAAATAATTCAACAGCAGCTGGAATTAATAAAGAGGTAAATGAATGAATGTATCAATCAGATGAATGTGATATGTGGGTCTTTTAGTTCTTCTGTTCAGTGAAAGCTTTAGCATTAGCAGACTTAAAATAATGAAAATTACAAGCTATCTGATATGACAATGACTAATGATAATGCTGATGATCATTTCGGTAAGTAATTCTCATCGAGTACTTATTGTGTGTCAGGCCGCTAGTATCTTTACATGTGGTTCAACAATCAGATTGTCAAATCAGCCTGACATGAATTGGAGATGTTAATCAATACCAAGCCCTCCCTGTAATTTCAAGCATACAAGCAATCAAAAGGCACAAGAAAAGCAGAGAGAGGCCCTGGATATTGAGAGAACCTCTTAGATTCTTACCATAGTAGACAAAACTCTGATGCCTAGACCAGTAGATAAGATCCTTAATGAAGCACTTGGGTTATCTAACACAGCAGGGAGCAAGCATCCTAGGCTGTGAAAAAAATCTTTTTTTACCCAGATAGTTGTTTAGCTCATGCCCTATGCCCCACCCCCTGTGCCATAAATATAGAGATTATGGGTTTATTTATCATAGTAATCCTAAACTAGCATCATCCTGCCATTTACAGATAATTTTTAAAAAATATTTTAAGTAAGTACCATTAGCATATTTACCAACTAGTAGCACAATTGTAAGATTAGATCAGATCTTCTGCCTTCTTTTTTTTTTTTTCCCCCTGTGAGAACCTTTCACCTAACAGGGGAAAAATACTGATTTAATCCTTTCCTCCCTAAAAGATTACCTCATTCTAAATGAAATTCACTTGTTATTTATTTTTAAATTATAAACAAGGTAAAATATATTAAGAAGGAATTAAAACACATCTGAAATATCATTTATTTTACTTGGTTTAGTTTGGTTAGTAGGGGCTGGGAGAGAAATACAGTGAAAAATATGTAGTAAATGTAAATATATTTTTTATCACCAATGGATATCCACATTGGCAATTTGTTATATTTGTTTTGTGTGTATGTGTGTCTTTATACTTCACATGTAATTCTTTCTTCTATTTGCTCTTCAAATAGTTGAGAAATCATATTATACTTTTAATTTTTAATTTTATCTGTTTTTCTCAACCCAACCCTCAATTCAGGATGGAGATCCAGTTCGCCCAGGAGTGGCTATGACAGATCTTGCCACAGGCCTGTATGCGTATGGAGCCATTATGGCTGGATTGATACAAAGACATAAAACTGGAAAAGGACTGTTCATTGATTGTAACCTATTGTCATCTCAGGTACCAATCTAATAACATTTTAGACAATGGTGTAAAAACTGTCTTTATGTTTAATCTTTTCAGATAAAAATCCTATGATTGTGTGTACTAAAAATTTTTTTTAAAAACTCTAAACAAAAGAAAGAAAAAACAACAAAAGCTCCTTTGTTTTGATGTATGTATTTTATAGTAAAATAAATGGACTATGAAAATTTTGTTGTAATGTAGACGTTGTTGTTGGACTAAAATTTTATAGGCTGTTTTTAATGGAATGAGTCTATTACTATTTGTAAGACAGGAGTAGAGTTATTTCTGTTTTATCACATGAGCTCTGAAACTTCCTTTTTTGTTGTTTATTTTTTTAATTTTAAGTAAATTTATTTTAGATTTATGTAAGGGTACAAGCAACCAGGTCAGAACATTTGATTTTGTTAGGTATAGTTTGTCTTATGGTTACGTCTCACATATAAAAGGTATGCCACCTCACCCCACCCCCATGCCCATTCAGTGAGAACACCCCAATTTCTTCTCCTCCTTTGTTACCCCTCCCCCCAACTTGAATTGAAATGAGTTTTTCTCCTATTTGGACATGCATTAGATTGTCTACTGGCTTCATATTAGTATTGAGTTGAAACTTTTTTTGACTAGAGTTTTAATTATTTTTTTAATTTTTTTTTTAAGATTAAATTTTTTTTTTTATTTTTACATATACATGTGTTAATTAGGTTTCCACTTTTTGCCTTCACAGGATTTAAAAGGCTTAAAATTTAATAACAACAACAATGTTTAAGATAAGGACTAGAAACAAAAACCACGTAAAGAATGAATGAGATAAAAACATTCAGAAAAGAAAACAGATGGTTACTGCATCAAAATATTAAGCAATATTAGTAATAATAATGCTGAGAAAGTAACATTCACATTGTCAAATAAGACATTATAGAGTGCTTTGACTCAGAGGCTCACTATGAAGTCATCAGTTAAGTTCTTATTTTTTTCCCAAAGTCTTAAAAAATAGACAACTAATATAGATAAAAGCAAAGGAGAGTTTCAAAAAACAGATCATGCCAAATCTTATAGATAATAGAAAAAGAAGAAACACTTCAAAATCATTCTACTTGATCTGGATACACCTGATATTGAAATTGGAGAAGATATATTGTTATAAAGGGAAATTACAAACATATTTCACTTGGAAGTGAGGATGCAATATCCTAAACAACATATTAACAAGTTGAATTAAAAATTAATGTTTAAGTAATGTACTTTGGTCAAAATTGAATCCAATTTATGTAAGAATTAGTCACTATTTTCTTTCCTTTTTTTTTTGTTTTCTTTCCCTCACCCCCTCCCTCTTTCTCTCTCTCTCTGCTCTCTCATTCCCCCATGCCCCCCTGTATCATTAATTGTCACTAATTGTCCTCAAATCAAAGTTAAATATATAGGATTCATGCCTCTCCATTCCTGTGATGTTTCACTAAGAATAATGTCTTCCACCTCCATCCAAGTTAGTACAAATGCTGCAAAGTCTCCATTGTTTTTGATGGCTGAGTAATATTACATGGTATACATATACCATAGCTTACCAATCCATTCCTGGGTTGATGGACATTTAGGCTGTTTCCACATTTTACCAATTGTAAATTGGGCTGCGATAAACAGCCTAGTCCAAGTGTCTTTATAGTAAAAGTTTTTTTTTTTTCTTCTGGATTGATGCCCAGTAAAGGGATTGCAGGATCAAATGGGAGGTCTAGGTTGAGTTCTTTGAGCTTTCTCCATACTTCCTTCCAAAAAGGCTATATTAGTTTGCATTCCCACCAGCAGTGTAGAAGTGTTCCTTTCTCCCCACATCCGCACCAGCATCTGCAATTTTGAGATTTTGTGATATAGGCCATTCTCACTGGAGTTTGATGGTATCTCAGGGTGGTTTTAACTTGCATTTCTCTAATACTTAGGGATGATGAGCATTTTTTCAAGTGTTTACTGGTCATTTGTCTGTTAGAGAAGATTCTATTCATCTCTCTTCTATTCTATTCATCTCTCATCTATCTAAAGATAGATTGTCATCTATATTTAACCTACTTAAACAGAACAATTTCCAGCTCAGAATTCTATACTCTGCCAAGCTAAGCTTTAAAACTGATGGAGAAATCAAATCTTTTATTGATATGTAAAAAATGAGGAAATTTGTCACAACAAGACCAGTTTTACAGGAAATATTTCAACCTGTCCTACATACTGACTATCACAATGAACCTTCAGCAAAGTAAACACCCAGAAAATATTGGACAGAACCTAGTTTCCCCAATGATGCAAAAGACAAAAATAATGAACGGACTTTCACAAAATACGATGAACAGAATGCTACCACACTTATCAATTATCTCAATAAATGTCAATGGCTTGAATTCCCCACTGAAGAGGCATAGATTTGCTGATTGGATTAAAAAACACAAGCCATGTATTTGCTGTCTGCAGGAAACACACCTCACATCAAAAGACAGATTAAAACTCAGAGTTAAGGGTTGGAAGTCAATTTTTCAGGCAAACAGAACTCAGAAGAAAAGAGAGGTTGCAATCTTATTCTCAGATAAATGTGGATTTAAAGCAACTAAAGTTAAAAAAGATAATGATGATCACTTCATATTGGTTAAGGGAAAAATACAACAAGAAGACATTTCAATTTTAAATATTTATGCACCCAATTTAAATACTCCCAGATTCTTGAAACAGACCTTGCTCAGTCTGAGCAATATGGTATCCTATAACACCATAATAACAGGGGACTTTAATATCCCTCTCTCAGAGCTGAAAAGATCCTCTAAACAGAAATTAAATAAAGATATTAGAGATTTAAATGAGACTTTAGAACAACTGTGCTTGATAGATGTGTATAGAACACTCCATCCCAAAGATATAGTATATACATTCTTCTCATCGTCCCATGGAACATTCTCCAAAATTGATCACATCCTAGGACACAAAACAAACCTCAGCAGGATCAAAAGAATTGAAATTCTACCTTCCATCTTTTCAGACCACAAGGCACTAAAAGTGGAACTCAACTCCAACAAAAATGCTCAACCTCACACAAAGGCATGGAAGTTAAACAACCTTATGCTGAATGACACTTGGGTGCAGGAAGAAATAAAAAATGAAATCATTAACTTCATTGAGTATAACAACAATGAAGACACAAAGTACCAAAACTTATGGGATACAGCAAAAGCAGTCATGAGAGGAAAATTTATCACTTTAGAAGCCTACATGCGAAAAACAGAAATACAAGAGATTATCTTTGAATACTACCAGAAACTTTATGCCCAGAAATTTGGCAATGTGAAGGAAATGGATCAATATTTGGAATCACACCTTCTCCCTAGACTTAGCTGAAATGAAATAGATCTCCTTAACAGACCAATTTCAAGCACTGAGATCAAAGGAGCAATAAAAAATCTCCCAACAATAAAATGCCCTGGTCTGGATGGCTTCACACCAGAATTTTATCAAACTTTCAAAGAAGAGCTTATTCCTATTCTACAGAAATTATTCCAAAAATTGAAGAGGAAGGAATCTTCTCCAATATGTTCTATGAAGCAAATATCACCCTGATACTAAAACTAGGTAAAGACCCAACTAAAAAGGAGAATTTCAGACCAATTTCACTAATGAATATTGATGCAAAATTCTCAACAAAATCTTGGCCAATAGTTTTTTAATTTTTTATGTGCCATAGACCCGTTTGGTACTCTGGCAACATCTGTGGTCCTTCCTTGGAATTATGTTTTGTTTTGTTTTTTGAGACAGAGTCTCAAGCTGTCACACTGAGTAGAAGGCTGTGGCATCACAGCTTACAGCAACCTTAAACTCTTGGGCTTAAGCGATTCTCTTGCCTTAGCCTCCCAAGGAGCTGGGACTACAGGCGCCCGCCATAATGCCAGGCTACATTTTTTGTTATTGTTGTTGCAGTTGTCATTGTTGTTTTAGCTGACCCGGGCCAGATTGGAACTTGCCAGCCTCAGTGTATGTGGGTGGTGCCCTACACACTGAGCTATAGGCACTGCCTGGAATTATGTTTTTAAACACATAAAATGAGATACTTAGGATTACAAAGGAAGCCAGTTACATTGAAATATAGTTATTCAATGTAAAAATCAAATTTGTTTTAAAATATATAATAATTTTTATTCAATGTAAAAAACAAATTTGTGTTATAATACTTATAATTTTATTAACACATTAAACTATAAGGTTTAGCAGTGGGTTGAATACTATTATAATTTTATGGTAGTATTGAGCATAAATGATATTTCAAGATATCTGTAATAATTGTAATATGATATGAAAATATGTGTGTTATTAATTAGTGATCAATTCAAAGGTACTATGAATGCTTTTGTGATTTGTTGCTTGCATTCATAATTGAGGAAAATGCTAAATTTTAGTTAGAGGTTGATGAAGATGAAGACAGAATTTTTTTTCACTTGAGTTGATTAATTCCTAGAAATATGTCCATGGACTCCAGATTAAGAACTTCTGGTTTAGATAGTTATCAATTACGTTGTGCTACATACTAAAGTGGTAGAATAAAAAGGTTAACTCACTCTGAAAATGACATTTTGCCTCCTTTTTACTGGGTCAGACCCAGATGCTGTACCATATGTGGAAGTTGATTCTGAATAGATAATTTTTCAGGGATAGAAAAAGAAAATATCTAATTTGTGCAAAGAGACATTTTACTGTGGGAAAAACTACTTTCTGGACATAGAGACCTCAGTTGGGAATTTCAGATTTAAAAGGCATACATGGGAAAATAGTAAACTTGGAACACTGCTTTGTTTTTTCTCAGGCAAAATTAAGGAAGTATATGGAAATAAAAAACATCAATATGGTTGAAGATGAAATACTACATATGGGTTTTTATATAACAGTAGTTTTGAGTCACAGTCAGACTTTTAATGGTTTTGTAAAAGAGTAAACCAACTCTCCTCAAATGAATGATCTTGCTCCTTAATAGAGAACTACAGATGTTAGTTATGGGAAGGAGCTGAAAGTCTTTTCTTTTTTCCCTTAATTTTATAGCTTTAAGGAATCTGAGGTAGATTTAGTGACTAGATAAAAGTTGCACATCTAATAAGTGTGGAAGCCATGAGGGTTTCATGGGTATGTGATTTGTGCTGTTGTAGAGAGCTCTGGGCTTAGTTAAAAGTTCTGTTATCACTGCCTTGATGTTGTTAATGACTTTTTAAACAAGAGGCCCTATAGTTTTCATTTTGCATCAGGCGTCACAAGTTATGTAGCAGATCCTAGAGTTGAGACTTGACTTAGGTCTCCTGATCTATACCAAGACTGGTTTATTCTATACTTCCATAATTGATTAACTAGCTTTGGAAAAAATTCTTTTGCATTAAGCAGTTCAATTCTCTTCCAGCACCTAACTAGTGATTCACCTTGTGAAGGTGTGTATTTCCCAGTGGGTAGTGTTGGGGAGCATGGCATTACCTGCAGAACTGTTTCAAAGTGAGGACACTATGAGAGGAAATTCATGCAGCCATATATGAGGTATTGGGGTGCATGTGTGTATCTATTTTTATTGTTCACATTGTTCCTTGAGACTGTAACTTCCATGAGTGCAGGGGCTTTGTTTACATGGTATCCTCAATGCCCAGTTTAGTGTTTGTCAAATCGTAGGTTTTCTTTGTCTTTGGACATCAATGGGAGGACAGGTGGTACCAATGGGAATGTAGCCCTTAGGTTTGTTAAGATGAGAGAAAGGTAGAAAAATACTGACTTCGGATAAGTACCTAATAAAAAGCTAATGTTGAGATAATTTGCTTTTGTACTATTGTATAGTGATTTGGTCTATTCTACTGTTAACTCAGTCAAAATTTGTTAAAATTATTTTATTTAAGTCTCATTAACTATCTCTTAACAAAAAAATACATTATGTCTTGTTTTAGAGCTATACACGTTCACGTCTTCTGTTTTATATGATCCTCACAATAAGCAATCACTTGAGGTAGGTGGATAGGGAAGGAGTTTTCATTCCTATTTTACTTGCAAGGAAACTGAGGTGAAGAGAGGTTTACTTATTTGATCATCAGAGTCACAGCAAGATCTCTCATTCTGACATTCTAACTGGATCTCTTTCCCCTAATTCATTAAAGTAAAAGCTCTGTCACTGAGAGGCATGCAAGCTCTAGGGGTGTCCAACCTAAGGCCCACTGGCTTACGGTGGAGAATTACGAAATGGTGTATATCATGAAAAGTATGCACAGACCTTTTGCTCATCAGGTTTGTTAGTCTTGTGTATTTGACATGTGGCCCAGGATAACTCTTCTTTCATTGTGGTGAAGAGAAACCAAGTTTGGAGACCCCTGTGAGTCTAGGCTTTCCTGTGGTAAAGCTTCAGGAGAGAAGGCAAACTGAGTAGGAGGCAGAGAAAGCAATAGAGTACTCAATGACAAACACATACCAAGGTGCTCATCCCCTCTCATACATGAAACGTACCAAGAGCCAGAAGAAGATAGTGCAAGAAAATGGGTTCTTCTGGATTGTTACCCAACATGTTTTGATCCCATGAGTGAAGACAATCATGGAGTTTCACTGACAGACAAGTATTTCTTTTGAAATAAGAGAATTTTGAGAAAAACAGCATTTGAAGTCATAGGA
The DNA here is from genome assembly GCA_963573935.1 of Arctocebus calabarensis. Lineage (NCBI taxonomy): Eukaryota > Metazoa > Chordata > Mammalia > Primates > Lorisidae > Arctocebus > Arctocebus calabarensis. Next base: position 9,790 of record CAUYON010009508.1, on the reverse strand, counting down.
TGAATGGACTTTTTGTTTCAGCTCTAATCAACAGAGCACCTCTTCTTTGTCCCAGGCTCTGTGGTAGCTGGGCTATGAAAGGAAAGCAACACATCTACTCAGGACAGAGGCAGCTAAATCATACGGGAGAGCTCAAGGTGATATGTGAACTACAGCTTGAAGGATGAGTAGGGGTTCACCAATTTGGGGGTGAGAGAGATGGGTAGTCCTGGCATAAGTAATGGCAAATGTGAGGGGAAAGAGCTATGACAAAGCTGGAGCTTAGAATATGAGCAGGGAATGGCAGGAGACAGGGTCAGAAATTTGCTTAGGCCAGGATTATTAGGGTTCTTATATATCTTGCTTAGGAATTTTGATTTCAACCAGGAATGTCTTTTTATATATTTGCTACATCTTCTCTATTCAGAAATAGCCTCAGGGCTGTGAACAGTGGCTGAAGAGCTACAAAGGGCTCAGATAATTTATGCTAAAGCTTACCTGAAGTACCAGGCAGGGGTGATAAGAACATTTTCATTCTCCAAATCCATCCCTGTCTGAGCTCTGTTTTTCTTTTTTCTTTGTCTATGCCCTATTTCTTGTCTATGAAATCCCTCTTTTCTCCTCATATGGGGTTCTCAGCCTGGGCATCTCTTTTCTTCCCTCTTTTTCTTTCTTTACTCTCCTGTTTTCACTCCTCTTTTATGCTGTCTGCCTTTTCTCTCTCTCCTTCCTTATAGAGCAGCAGTTCTCAACCTGTGGATCCTGACCTGAACAACCCTTTCACAGGGTTCACCTAATATCAGATATTTACATTACAATTCATAACAGTAGCAAAAATTGCAGTTATGAAGTAGCAACAAAAAATAATTTTATGGTTGGGGGTCACCACAACATGAGGAACTGTATTAAGGGGTCACAGTATTAGGAAGGTTGAGAACCACTGTTGTAGAGGTTCTGGTTTGAAATAGTACATTCTTATAACAGGAAGCCTTCAGAATATTCTAGTAGTTCCCAAAGAAGGAAAGAAAGTTTCCTTAAGTCCCAAGAAATACGACTATATATTTAACTAGTTTGAATGAATATGCTTAAACTGATTATTGAGGCCTGAAAGATGCAATGCTTAAGCCATCTCTGGTAATAGGAATGGGGTTACCTGTATCCAAACTGTATGGCTGAGACCAAGAGAGGGTAATTCCCTCTAAGAATGATGTGTTATTTTTTTTTGGCCGCAGGAGAGGAAAATGGATGTTGAGGAGGAATCTACAAATATTCACTATACTAACATAATAGGGTTATTTTGAGGATCTAATGCAATAAAGGATGTGAAAAATTAGAAAATATTTTACTTATGACTAGCATTATTTACTAGTAAATTATTTTACTTATGACTAGTATTTGAAAAAATGCAGTGTTAGAAATGTATGAGATTAAAAAGCTGGTTATTGACTTTTTTATATCTTCATAACAGAAAAATCTTGACTAACTTGAATTTATTTTTCTACTTAAGATAGCATTTATAGATTCTAGATCCAAAAGCCAAATTACAAAATGATTAAAACTTGCTTTTTGTAAATAGGTATTTTTTCTAGATCTATTTTAAAGAAGTATAATAGGAAGGTTCACCTTTTCATTCATTTCATTAAAAAAAAGAATTCATTTTCTTCTTTTTATATGAATGTTCACCTGCATTAAGTGGGTAACATTTGGATTTAATTTCAGCTGCCTGGAAATTGAGTATGATTTCACGCAGTCGCAAAAAACATACTTTTCTATTTATTTTGATTGCATTACACAGGATGACAATTGAATAATTATAACATTCAATGTCAGTTACTAAAAATGAAATTTTGCTCTCCTCTTAAAAGTGATCTAGTGTAAAATAGACAAATTACACTTGATTTGAATGGTAGCTAATTATTAACTCTGAGATGATTGACTCAACCACAACAAAACCATTTCATTGTAGAGACATGACAATTGCAGGGATGTGGTTTTAGTAGGCACCATATTTTTTTGTCATTTCAAGGCTATAAACTTTTAACCTTTGTCAAAAATTCTTTTGATTTTTTTTTTAGTCTGAATTTGATTTAAAGTTGTCCACTCAAGATTGTCTAACATCAGCATCTAAACAGTATTCTTTAGATGATATTGGTAAATAACAAGGAAGTGGTTTGGATGTGGTTCCAGTTATTCTGTTACTCTATTCTTCTGTTGTGGCTTACGGAAATATCTTTTGGAAGTTTTAATATCCTTCCTGTACTTAATTGCAACCAGGCTTTCCTAATTACTACTACAATGAGTTTGTTTTTTTAGCACTTTAAGTATTTTCACATATAGACCATTTTGTCAGTTTACCCCATTTGTATGTTGTTTTTATTATTAGTATATAGACATATGAAAAGTAGATAAAAAATTAGTTCTTTTTTTTTTTTTGACAAGCTTTTGAATCTCAAGCAAGTATAGGAATCTGAAATTCATCTTTTGTTTCTAGATACACCTGTGTTTCTGCTTTTCTTTTTTTACTTTATATTTTTTAAAAACAATGTTGTTGAAATATATATATATATACAGTATTGTATACAACAAAATAAACTCTCTTTCAAGTTACAACTTAATAAAATTTAGTGAGTTTTGCAACCATTATTGTATATCAAGTTTTTTTTTTTTTCTGAGACAGAGCCTCAAGCTGTTGACCTGGGTAGAGTGCTGTGGTGTCACAGCTCACAGCAACCTCTAACTCCTGGGCTTAAGTGATTCCTTTGCCTCAGCCTCCCAAGTAGCTGGAACACAGACACCGCCACAACACCCATCTATTTTTGGGTTGTAGTTTTCATTGTTGTTTGGCAGGCCCTGGCTGGGTTTGAACCTGCCCGCTCTGGTGTGTGTGGCTGATGCTTTAGCTGCTTGAGTTACAGGTGCTGAGCCTGTATATTAAGTTTTAAGATGAATACCCATGTTATCACCTCTGGTCTGGATCTTACTGACCAGTTGGACCAGTTTTGAGTGGGGAGAGATTTAGGGCTAGGCTGACTCAGAAGTCAGGGCCTATTATGTCTTCTCTGGGCTCTAAGATTTGTAGGTCCTTTCCTTTATAAAAACATTAAAAATTATATTTTATAGTTGTAATGGTATAAAATGATTATAATTTATTTTTATGTGTTTATTATTATTAGATTGACTTTTTCTTCTGATTTTAAAAGAAATTAAAATTAAAATATTTCTAGGTAATCTTAAAGTGTTGTGGACCTTAGACATTGTGCCTACTGTGCCTAATTAATAAGTCAAGTCTAGAAGAATTATCTTGAGAAAAGCGTATAAGTGTGCCAAATCAGTGAGAAAGGCAATTGCTTATCTAGGGAGGAGGTGGAGATTGAAAGCTGAGATTATGCAGGAGTATGAGTAGAGGATGGAAAGGTAGAGAGTCAGCTTTATCTATGACCAAGAGAGTTGAGAGATTGCTTTTTGGGGAGACCCCTTTGAGGAATTCTCTCCTTTTGAAGGAGAAGAAAAAAAAAGAGGGAAATAGACATCTCAAGAAATCAGGTAACAGTGATTTTACATTTGAACCTCCCTTTTTTGAGGAGCTTATTCTATTCTTGCTTTAAAGGCCCTTGTTAGCCTAATAATCCTAAATTACCTGTGACCAATTTTCTTTTTTCTTTTTTTAGAGATAGAGTCTCACTTTATCGCCCTCAGGTAGAGTGCTGTGGCATCACACAGCTCACAGCAACCTCCAGCTCTTGGGCTTAGGCGGTTCTCCTGCCTCAGCCTCCCAAGTAGCTGGGACTATAGGTGCCCATCATAACACCCAGCTATTTTTCTATTTTGCAGTTCCGTCGAGGCCGGGTTTGAACCCGCCACCTTCGGTTTATGGGGCTCGCGCCCTACTTGTAGAGCCACAGGCACGGACTGGCCAATTTTTTTTTTTTTTTTTTTATATAAAGAGATGAGAGGGATTTTGCTATATTGCCAAGGCTGGACTTGAACCCTTGAGCTCAAGTGGTTACTTCAGCTTCCCAGGTAAGTGGAATGCAGGCATGCATCACTGTGCTGTGCTCTGTAGCCCATATCTAATCTTAGACCAACTTCATTCTTTAATCAGCCTTTTCCCTAACTAAGATACTCTACTGCTCTATTTAAATTAGTAGCGGGGTCTAGTGACTCACATCTGTAATCCTAGCACTTTGGGAGGCTGAGGTTGATAGATTGCTTGAGCTCAGGAGTTCAAGACCAGCCTGAGCAAGAATGAGACCCTATCTCTACTAAAAAATAGAAAAACTAGTTGGGTATTATGGTGGGCACCTGTAATTCCAGCTATTCGGGAAGCTGAGGCAGTAGGATCACTTGAGCCCAAGAGTTTGAGGTTATTTTGAGCTACAAAGCCATAGCACTCTAGCCAGGGTGACAGAGTGAGACTCTGTCTCAAAAACAACAACAACAACAACAACAACAAAACATTTAGGGGATACATATAGATATTAACATTTATCTCAGGTTCAATATGAATTTTAGGATTTTTTTCTACTTCAGTGAAAAATATAATTGAAATTTTGTAGGGATTGCGTTCAATCTGTAGATTGCTCATAGTAATAGTAATAATAACGGTTCTTCTAATTCACAATTTGAACATGGGGTATCTATTTATTTGTGTTTTCTTTCATTTCTTTCATTAATGTTTTATGGTTTTCAATATATGCATCTTTTATCTCCTTGGTTAAATTTATTCCTAGTATTTTATTTTTTCAATGTTGTTAAAAATAGGATGATTTTCTTGGCTTTTTTTTTTTTTTGAGACAGAGCCTCAAGCTGTCACCCTGGATAGAGTGCTGTGGCATCACAGGTCACAGCAACCTCCAATTCCTGGGCTCAAGTGAGTCTCTTGCCTCTGCCTCCCAAGTAGCTGGGACTACGGGCACCGGCCACAACGCCCGGCCATTTTTTTGGTTGCAGCTGTCATTGTTGTTTGGCCGGTCTGGTCCGGGCTGAATTCAAACCCGCCAGCTCAGGTGTACGTGGCTGGCGCCTTACTTTCTTGGCTTTTTTTGAGGGGTGGATAGTTCATTATTAGTGTGTGGAAATGCTACAGACATTTATAGATTAATTTGTTATCCTGCAACTATACTGAATTTGTTTATTAGTTTTAACATTTTTTTTGATGGCGTCTTTAGGGTTTTCAATGCATTAAGATCATGCTGTTTGTACAGAGAGATAATTTTACTTCCTCCTTTGCAGTTCAGATGCTTTTTATTTCTTTCTCTTATCTAATTGCTCTATACTGAATGGAAGTGGTGAGAGTTGTCAGCCTTGTATTGTTTCTGTTCTTAGAAGAAAAGCTTTTAGCTTTTCACCATTGAGTATGATGTTGGCTGAGGGCTTCTGATATTTGACTTTAATTGTGTTGAGATACAGTCCTTCTATACTTAATTTGTTGAGCTTTTATTATGAGAAGATGTTGAATATTGTCAAATGCTTTTAATGCATCAGTTGAAATGATCATATGATTTTTATTCCTCACTTTGTTAATGAAGCTGAAGCAATCTTCAGCAAAAAGAACAAAGCTAGAGACATCAAACTTTCTGATTTCAAAGTGTGTTACAAAGCTATAGTAATCAAAACATCATGATACTGGCATGAAAACAGACATACATAGATCAAAGGAATAGCATAGAAATCCCAGAAATAAATCCAGATAGTTACAGTAAATTGATCTTTCTCAATGGTGCCAAGAACATACAATGGGGAAAGCATAGTCTCTTCAATAAATGGTGCTGGGAAAATTGGATAGTCATAGACAGAAGAACAAAATTGTACTGTTATCTCACAACATATATAAAAATTAACTCAAAATGTGGTAAAGACTTAAACATAGGAACTAAACCTGTTAAAGTATTAGAAGCAAACATGGGAAAAACCTTGACATTTTTCTGGGTGGTGATTTTTGGATACGAGTTTAAAAAGCATAGGCTATAAAAGCAAAAATAGACAAATGAGATTACATCAAGCTAAACAGCTTCTACACAGCAAAGGAAACAATCAACAAAGTGAAGAGATAATTTATGGTATGGGAGAAAATATTTGCAAAACATATACCTAATGGAGGTTAATATCCAAAATACATAAGGAACTCAAGCAATTTAATAGCAAGAAAACAAACAACCCCATTAAATTGGGTAAAAGACCTAATTAGACCATTTCTTAAAACAAGACATATAAATGACCAATCAGTATATGAAAAATGCCCAACATCATTAATTACCAGGGAAATGCAAATCAAAAGTCATAATTAGGTATCACCTGCATTTGTTAGTATGACTATTATAAGAAGTACAAAATATAAGAAATTTTAATAAAGATATGGACAAAAAGGAATCCTTAATTACTGTTGTTAGGAATGTCAGTTAGTACAGCCATTATGGAAAATAGTATGAAGGTTTTAATAATTTCATTTCTGTTAATATATTCATAGGACATTCAATCAATATGTTGAACAGATATCTGCATCCTCAATTATTCACAGCAGTGAGATTAGGGAATCAACCTAAGTGTCTATCAGTGGATATGTGGACAAATAAATGTGGTATATGTGTGTGTGTGTACATGTATATTTATAGCACACATGTACATCATACATGTACCATTAATGTACAATTAAAAAATGAAAAACAAAAATCATCAAGTAAGGCAAAATAAATTGAAAAAGTTATCTTATTTTAAGAAGAGCAGTTAGGAAGGTAAAGACATACAAAAAAAAAGAAAGAAAAAAGAAAAATCAGATGACTTACAAAGAAACTGTAGAGAATTTTACATGCTCTATTATGTTATTGTTTTATGGTATTAGTTAGATTAACTGCAAATTAACTTCAGTACAAAATGTGGTTTGTTGTCCTTTTAAAGAAGATTGAGTGGATGCAACTGTATTGGGATGATGCTCTAGTTTTGTATAACTGAAATCATTAATTATATTCATGGGCATTACACATTTTTATATGACATGAGTGACAAATGATGAAAATCAGGTCTTTTAACTTTTAATAACTCATAATTACTACAGGGATAGTATTCCAAAGGAAAAAAAGAATAAAATAGGAAGACAAATTTTATGATGATCTAATTTAATTATCTTATTAGATACTTTAAAATAATTTGGTACTTTTACCAAATTGTTTTAAATGTTCTGAGAAAAAATAGAAATAATTAAGGTCAAGATATAAAAGAAATGGAAAGAGAAAGATGTATTGCTGTTGGCATGTATTTCCTAAATTGAATTTTTTTTTATAATTGGTACTGAATCTCACTATGTTGCCCTCAGTAGAGCACTGCTGTGTCACAGCTCACAGCAACCTCAAACTCTTGAACTTAAGTGATTCTCTTGCCTCAGCCTCCCAAGTAGTTGGGACTACAGATGCTTGCCCCAATATCTGGCTATTTTTTTGCCGTTGTCATTGTTGTTTAGCAGGCCTGGGGCAAGTTCAAACCCACCAGTCTCGGTGTATGTGGCTGGTGCCCTTACCACTGAACTACGAGTGCTGAGCCCTAAATTGAGTTTGTTTTTACAGAATATAGTAGAATAAATGAATTTCATTGACCATTCCTAAAACCCAGTTTAACAGTACTAGAATCACCTATACTTTCTACTATCTGAGTTAGAAAAATTTACTTTTGTTGCTGAGTTATTCAGTTCCACCTTCATCTTTGTATTTTCAGGGGTCAGAAAATTTTATGTAGAATAAAATGTAGTATGTAGTAATCATATCCTTCTTCACTCACTATAAGTTATGGACTTGTTGATTCCTATTGGATTAGGTCTATTTGGTCTCAACTATTTTGCTATCATTGTAGCTACACTATCAGTAAACTACTAACATCAAGCATTGTGGCTCAGATTTAGTAATAATTCTAGGACTATTAATTCTTCATAGAATGGGTACGAGGTATAATAGTGAGTAATTTTTTCATGTTTATAATTATTTTTTAGCCTAGAGTCATTACATACCAGCAATGTATAATAAGACATTAATTAACTGGAGTGCTTAGCAATCTGGATATTATGGTTGATTTCATTTTCTAGATGGCTGAGTGTTAAAGGTAATTATTTTAGTTTCAACCCTTGTCATAAAAAATCTTCTAAGACGCTTTAATTTACTTTCATGTCATGGTAAATGCCATATACTAAATATATTTTCATCTTAGCGGCTATTATTCTTTTTTACATACTGATTTTCACTTAGAGAGTAAGAAATTATGTTGCATCTGCATTAGTGGCATCCATCCATCCATCCATCCATCCATCCATCCATCCATCCATCCATCCTTCCCTCCTTTCCTCTTCCCCATCTGTCATATGGTAGAGTATATAATAAATGATATTTGAGCCAGCAAGATTTTTGACCCATAGTAGTTGGGGACATAGACAATAAAAAAGTAGTAAGGAAACATATCATTTGATAAAGAAAACAAGGCACTTATGTTTGATAGACTGATTAGGAAAGACTATTGTAAGGAGTTAAAATCTGGGACATGAGAAGGACTCTGCCATGTAACTAGCTGTGTCAAGATTATTCTAGATAGAGGAAACAATAAATATATGGGCACTAAATATAGCCATTTATTGATACTCATCTGAACACTAAACATGGTACATAAAATGGAATTTCAAATAGTACCCCATGTATATAGTTAGTAGATCCATTTGAAGTTAGGAGCAGTAACAAACCTTTGTTGAGGAAGCAGGGGAAGGGGAGTTCTTGTTTGGGTATTGACCTAAACCAATAGAACAGAAATTGAGTTCTGGTATTCTGGCCAAATGGTAGTAGAAGCAACACAAGATTCCAAACTATTTTACTCTTTTTGCCACTTGGACTGACTCAAGGCTGGTATTGAGAAGGTTGAGATAGTTTGGAAAAAGAATAGTTTGATTATTAACAATATCTGCCAAGGTACAACATTAGGAGAGTGCTACAAATCAGCTGTCCATGGAGTAGATGCTACATTACCCGGACTGTTTAATAATTCACCTTTACTCTCCAAGGTGAATTATTGTGATCAGCACAGAGCAATGGAACTTAACTTGATGACTATATACTGATCTTGTGTCTTGTAACCTTTTTGGGAAGATAGGATTTTTCATATACAAGACCTCATCATCTGCAAATTGAGATAGTTTTACTTCTTCCTTTCCAATCTTTACTAGCATTGGATTTATTTTTCTACGTTAATTACCCTGGGCAGAACCCCAGTACAATGTTAAATAGAGGTGGCAAGAGCAGTTATCTTTTCTTGTTACTGATTTCTGGGCAAAACATTTAGTCTTTCCCCATATGTGTGATATTAACTGTTCTTTTTTTTCTAGATAGTCTTTATCAGATTGGGGAGGTTCCCTGTATTCTTATTTTACTGAATATTTTTATTATATGTGTCATAACAGTGTTGAAGTTTGGCAAATGCTATTTAGTTTGTATCCCTTATTCTGTAAGTATGTTGATTGGTTATTGATTGATTAACAATTGACATTGATTTTTTTTTTTATAATTTTATATAATTTTTTTTTTTTATTGTTGGGGATTCATTGAGGGTACAAGAAACCATGTTACACTGGTTGCATTTGTTAGGAAAGGACCCTCTTACAATCGTGTTTTGCCCCCAAAAGGTGTGGCACGCACCAAGACCCCAGGACCCCACCCCCCTTACTCCTTCCCTCTCTCTGCTCTTCCTTTCCCCACCCCTCCCTCATTCTTCCTCTCTCTGCTCTCCCCTTCCTTCACCCCCACCGTGTCAATAATTGTCATTAATTGTCCTCATATCAAACTTGAGT
>CAUYON010009507.1:0-49010 GCA_963573935.1 Arctocebus calabarensis | reverse complement strand
TATAAGGTGAATGTTGGTTTACTTTGAGTTATCCCAGAGCTCTCTGAGAGAATGATCTGTTTTTGCCCTCCATTTCTCTACCTCTTTGTCGGTTTGAGAGCATTCGATAGCTTTGTCTTCCATGTCAGAAATCCTTTCTTCTGTTTGTTCCATTCTGTTACTGGGGGATTCTACTGTATTTCTCAGATATTTAAGGGCTGCAACTTCTTGTCTCAATTTATCAAAATCTTTGGTCATTTGGTCTTTGAATTCCTTGACTTCTTGAGACAATTTTGAAATGCTTCAAGAATTTCTTACTCCAATTTTTCCTCTATTTTATTGATCTTGTTTGCAATACAAATTCTGAATTCGATTTCTGACATCTCAGCCATCTGTTTATGCATAGGATCATCATTTGTGTCTGCCAAATTGTTCCTTGGGGGAGGGGAGGTTGATCAACTCTGGTTGTTCATGTTTCCAGAGCTTTTCTGCTGATTCTGCCCCATATTTATTTTGGACCGTTTGGCTGGGTGAGTAGGTAAGGATAAGTTTAGGAGTAGTGATTCACCAGTCCTTTACCTGTAAGCTGGGACTGGTGTTTGTACCTTTCTCCCTAGAGTTTTGCCAACCCGTACTTTGCTACTGCCTGCGAAACTGGGGGCCTTCTTGATGTGGTGGGGTTAAGTGGCTCTGTCTTATTTTCAGCTGGTCTCTGTCTTACCCTAGAGAATTGGTTACTCTGTGTTGGAATCTGAGCTGTGGAGAAATACCAGCAGTTAGGTCACCACACCACCCACAACAATTGGAAAAGGAAAATCAAACTTTCCCACTACCACACACCCTCGGGTGATTGGCCCAGTTGAAGAGGTCCCAATCAATTGTCCCAGCCAGTACCAACCTTAAATCAAAGAGTTCAAAAAGTCTCTGGCGACTAGATAGCAGAAGTCTGCTGGCAGCTTTAGTGTAACTTGCTCCAGGATTCTGTCAGCTCAGGAGGCCCCCCCCCCAGCCAGTAAATTAGCCTGGGAAGGTTGATGCCTCCTTCCCCGCCTTGCCCCTCTGTCACACCCAGTCTCTGGTAACCCTGCAGGGCTGTGATCCAGTTCCCTCCAATGAGCAGATGCTCTAGAGGTTTGCGCCTGCCTAGGTCACACGGGGCTCGGTGGCTCCTCAGCCAGTCCACCAGTTATGTCGGTGTTGGCAGAGGTGGGGAGGAGGTGAGGCCTGACAACCTGGGTACTTGATAGGGGCTGGGGTGATTTACTCAGTTCCAGCCTTGTCCCTGATTGATGTAAAGTAGATGAAAAAGCTGATAGAACAGAACAAGTTCACAGAACTGTGACCCTGTGGCAGAGACTCTGGGCTGCTAATAGTCCTGACTCAGTCTGTGAGCTTCAGCCCTTTGTCTCAGCTGTCATCCCCTGAGGGCCAGGTGTGGCCGAAATTTAGCAAAGCTTTCTCAGCGCTGCCGCTTGGTGCCTCAGGGGACCGACCGCCTCTCCACTTCGGCTGGCCACCTCTGGCTCACTTTCCTCTCATCGAGCCGGGAAAACAGCACAGACCAGTGACAGCCTGTGCCCTGTCCACACCCCTCGAGAAAGTGTCCAAGAACCTGGACTCCGTGGGGGACAGACCTCCAGACCTCAGGGTGAGAGTGGAGGGGAGTGCCAGGAGTTTCAACTTGCAGGTAGAGAATATATACAGTTTTATACAGCTTTATGCCTGGCAGGAGAGTGCCGCAGCACCCTAGTAGGGGAAGGAGGTCTGGTTTTTAGTGGGTCTCTCCCATGTGGTAGAGTGGAAGGACATCTGATCTCTGCTTGCTTGTTTGTATGGAGGTATGGAGTATACTGCGAACCTCTCTCATGGGGGAGGGGACTCTCATCCGCTTGGTGATGTGCTCTGTACCTTTTATTTGCATCTTTGGGGTCATAGGTCGCTCCAGCAGGGTTGATGTGCATTCTTCGACCTCCTCTTTTGGCTCAGTTCCAAACTGTTGGCTTTCTTGTTAAATTTCTGTCCTTTAACTCTCCTTCTGGAGGGGAGCGTCTGCAGAAAACTGGCTACAAACCGCCATCTTGGCTCCTTCCCCCAGCTTTTTTTTCATTGATTTCTAATTTTATAGCATTGTGATCAAAATCAATACTTGATATGATTTCGGTCTTCTTAAATTTTTCAAGACTTGTTTTTGGCCTATCATTTGGTCTGTCCTGAAGAATATCCTGTGTGCACTGGAGAAGAATGTGTATTCTGCTGCTGTTGAATGGAAAGTTCTATATGTATCTGTTAGGTCCATTTTATCTGCCATGCAGTTCAGTACCAATATTATATTATTAGTTTTCTGACTGGTTGTTCTGTTCATTTCTGAAAGCAGAGTATTGAAGTCCTCTACTATTGTTATACAATATTATTTCTATCTATTTCTCCCTTGTGTCTATAATGTCTGATTTATATACAGGGTGTCCATAAAGTTCATGTGCAACACTATTTAAAGTTACACATGAAATTTATAGACACCCTATATTTAGGTTATCCAATATACACCTACAATTAGGTATATAATTGGGTGCATATATACTTACAATTATCATATCTTCTTGATAATTGGAGCCCTTTATTATTAAATAATGACCTTCTTATCTTTTCTGAAAATTTTTTACTTGAGTTTATTTTATCTGTATAATAGCTACACCTGCTTTTTCAAAGATTGAAAATGGAATATATCATCCTCTCCTCTTCACTTTCAGCATGTGTATGTTCTTAAGGCTAAGGAGTCTCTTTCAGGAAGCATGGAGTGGGATCATGTTTTTTACATCCATTTAGCTACCCTATTACTTTTGATTGAAGAATTTAATCTATTTACATTCAAAATATTTGTTGGTAGATAAGGACTTACTACTGCCATTTTGTTAATAGTTTTCTAGATCTGTTTGTTTTGTAGATCTTTTGTTCTTTTCTTTCTCTCTTCTTGTTTATTGTGATTTGTTGATTTTTACATAGTGCTAAGTTTTTATCCCTTTCTTTTTATTACTTGTGTATCTGCTATATTTTGTAGCTTTGTAGTTAGCATGGGGTCTATATAAAAGCATAGTTATACTATTTTACACTGATACCAGTTTACTTCAATTGGATATAAATAAACTCTAGACTTTTACCCTTCACCCACAATTTATATTTTTGATGTCACAATTAACACTTTTATTATGCATTCTTATAATTAGGATTCCTGTGTATGTGACTTGACTCTTGCTATTTTTAAAATTCTTTCTTTGGCTTTGACTTTTGACAGTTTAATTATAACATTCTTCAGAGAGGAACTCTTTGGGTTGAATCTGTTTGGAGACCTTTGAGATTCATAGATCTTAATGTTGATATCTCTTCCAAACTTGGAAAGTCTTTAGTATTATATAATTAGATGAGCTTTCTGTTTGTATCTTTGTCTCTTCTCCTTCTGATGATCACATAATATGAATGTTTGTCTACTTACTGATCTTATAAGTCCAATAGGCTGTCTTCACTCTTTTTTCATTCATTTTTTTCCCCTCTTGGTAATTTGAAAAGACCTATTTTAAAGTTTAGAGAGACATTTCTATGCTTGATGTAGTATGCTATTGAAGCTCCCTGTTGCATGTTTTATAATATTTTATTCATTGACTTAAAATCTAGCTCCAAAATTTCTGCTTGGTTCTTTTTATTTAATAATACCTATCTCTTTTTTTAAATTTCTCATTCAGAACCTGCATTGTTTTCTTCAGTTTGTTGACTTGTTTATCTTTTCTCTTATATCTTGCTAAATTTCCTTCATGTTATTATTTTGAATTCCTTTTCAAGCAACTCATAAAATTCTTTTTCTCTGGATTTAGGTACTAGAGAATTATTGGGTTCATTTGGTGGTGTCATATTTGCTTTTTCATGTTTAATGTCCCTGCATGGATGTCTGAGCATCTGGTGGAACCATCACCTCTTCCCAACTTTACAGGGGAATTTTCATAGGGAAAAACTTTCACCTGAGATGGGTCTTAGTATTCTTGTTGGGAAAGGTGTGGTGACTTTGGTTCCATGTATACACAGTGTTATATAGCCTTTGTGCAGCTCTTGCAGCTATAGTCAAAGTCAATGATGACTATGAGTGCCTCAGTAGTCTAAGCAGTAGGAGTCTATGGCAATGGCAGTGGGAACATTGATTGTTAGGGTCTTCAGTGGCAAGGGCTTTTGGATCCTTTTGTACTTATTTTCCTCACAATGAGGACCCTTAGTTGAGACAATGCCTCTTGGTGTCATATCTGACATGAGCAGTTGCAGTGCAGCTGGACTCCAGGACATAGGTCTTCAGAATGGCTGTGGAGTCAGACTCCTAGGATCAGAATCTTAAGAACCTATTATGGCAACTGGGTCTTATGATGTAAGTTTACTCTTCACTCTTTTTTATCCCCCCCCCTTTTTTTTTAAATATAGAGCACTCCCAAACAGCTCAGGCCCAAGGGGAGGGCCGGGGGAGGCGGTACAGAGTATTGGTGAAGTAGTGTGAAGAAGAAGTGCTGTAGAGTTTGGGCTCAGGGTACAGCTGCAATTCTTTGAAGCCAGGTGTAGCAGCAACAAGGACTTCAGAATAGTGGAAAACAACTGTGGCTTGGAACCTGAGAGGCAGGGAGCAGGACAGTGATGACTCCACTCCCCAGGGAGAGGGTTGTCTTAGCCAGTTAGACTCAAGGGGCCTAGTCCAGTTCCAGGGAAGCAGGACACAACAGTTGTTTGGCCTATAGGGTGAGGTGTCTCAGCTCAGCCAAAGCTCTGTTTCTCTAGGATGTGGGCTACCATGTCAGCTCAGCCCTGGGATGCATAGCTGCTCAGCTTGGCCAAGGTGCCATGTCCCAAGGAGAATTCTAGGCAACTCTCCAGCATACGTGAGGACTTCAGGAGTTCCCACTGGTGAGAACTGTAGGTGTCCAAGGTGGTGATGGAGCTGCTGGGGTCTTCCTGCTTATCTTTTCTCTGCAGGGAGAAGTCCCTTCTGGTTCCAAGCTGATCCCGACTGGGAGATGGGTGGTGGAGACCAGATGTTTCCTTCCCTTCTCCATGTGTCCATCCTGAGTTTCTGTGCTCCACAGGGTTTCTGCTACTCCTTTGATATGCTCTGGCACCGTCCTTTAGATAATTTCTTCTATCTGTCTGTTTATTTGTTGTGTTGGCTATCTGTGTGTAGGGGCGAAGACAAAGGGCTTCTAATCAGTTCTCGTGCTCTATTCCATTCAATCATCCCCTGAATAACTCTTAAGTCTTCCTTTCTGATTTGAGGTTACTTCAAAGAAATAAGCTATGTACAAAAATAATGATAGCCTATATTAGGAAAGGCCAATATATTTTATTTTCTCTGTTCAATGGATATGCCTTGTAGAGTGTTTGCCAATGAAATTTTTCCTCAAGAACTATTAACCTTTTCGGATAGCATTTCAATGGTATTCTTATAAAACATGTTGATTAAATGTAGCTCAGGAATCGCCGTAATATTTAAATTGGAATAATCATTGCGTGACAAATGAGATGATATTATTAATGTGATTTAAAAATGATCTGGCTGAATGTATTTCACACATTAGAAAAGAGTTTTAAATTTCCATTTTTATCACTACAATCCTGGAACCTAGGTATTTGAGAAGTTAATCTCAAAGTTTTATCAGTGTTAATGTTCTCATTTTTAACTTAATTTCTAAGCTTCATTCCACATCAGACACAGCTGGAGATGGAATTTACAGTAGAGCAGAATCCCAGAGGGACTGTTGATGAAATAGGCAGTGTCAGGGTAAGACAGACACTACTTAGGGTAAGTGGGAGGAACAGGAGGGAGGGTTAGGTTTCAGAAATGGTTGCTTTTGAAAGGAGATGGGGAGGATGGGGTTCAGGAAGGAGGATAAAATGCAGATTATAATAATGGGACTGCCTGAAGACAGGATTTTGCCCTGTCCTATCAGTAGGACAGGGCAAAACTCTACTGCTTCTGTAGAGTTTGTGACCAAGCAAGATTTGCAAGCAGTGGTGTAGCTAGACCCTGCCAGACGCTGGGGAATATCATATGAAGTATTGTATCAAACAGTAGGGGGAAAGATCCCAGGGTTGTGTGGAGGACCTCAATGACACAGCTGGGTATTGTCACTGTCTGTGCTCTTATTTACTACAGAAAGAGACCAGGATTTCTGTTTCTGATGCACTATGCAACTACTTTAAGACAAATAGGTGGAAAGGCAGAGTCTTATTGGTATTTCTTAAGACAAATTATAATTGCTTGTCAACAAGAAAGAGAAAAGGTTTTATATGACTGTTCAGTTAGAATGGCTCCTAGGACAAGGCCTATGCTCTAGTCCAGAGTTACTAAATAACCCCCGTCTCCATCGCATACCTGAGAGGCCTCTGAGTTCTCACTCCTGGTGAAGCAAGTTGGGGTTGATGTGAAAAAGATGGAAAAAATAGCAGCCTTTCAGTAGCAAATTAACAGAGACCAGATTTTAAACACTTGGACAACTACAAGTTAAAATAGAGATGACTTATCCTCCTAAAGTTAGACCTGTAACAAGGAAGAAAGTCCCTGTGATGGGATAGGAGATAAGGAATCCCCACCACTCTAAGAGAAAGAGCCCTTAAGATTAGAATTTGGATATTTTAGTGCATATCTCATCCTCCCCTATGTTGCCGTGAAAGGCTTTTTGTGACCACTGTCCCATACACAATGGGCCTGACTCATTGCAGACCGCACTATGTATGGTATTGTCTCAGGATTGCCTAGGACTTTGGGAGCATGGGCGCCTTCATATTTCTTGCAGTTTTGGTATCCAGCTGCATTCCTTAGGGAAAGGATTGCAAAGACCTGGCGCCTTTTTTCTTTTGTAGGAGAGACCCCAAAGGAGGGAAAGAGTGGAACCTGGCGCTGAATATTCCTTTTTCAAGACAGTCAGCTCTGAGATTTATTAGAAGAAACTTTGTTACACATCGTCAAGTGCAATGGGAATTGGCAGTGTTGTCCAACACAACAGTGAAACAAAGGAAGGTGGGGTCTCTGCTGCAAGTCAGAAGAGATTCATTTTCCACACCTACATATAAGTCCCCCGAGAGAAAACTGTGCCGCAGATTTGTCAGGATTCCGAAAAGTCTTCCTGCAGCAAGAAGTAATGAGATGAAGGAACTTAGTCATTAACATTCTTTTGGGGGGTGGGTTTTCACAAGGAAACATTGAGGCTATCATTTGTACTTCCTGCTACGGCAGAGTAATCGATACTAGTCTTGTCCTCCCACCACAAACAACTATAAACCAGACAGAATGTATGAGACAACTGTTTAGGTGTTGGACCGCAGGCAGAGCAGGGCTGGGATTATTCAGACAAGGGAAGCATATGAGATTAGTCCCTCGTTTACCCCAGATCTTTGATTAGGGAACTTTTCTAATATTGGCAAAATGAGGTGAGTGGGGCTCAGGAGTGGGGGCCTGGCTGAACTGACAGTGATTAGGGTTTGGAGCTATGATACTTTGTCGGTAGAGTGATGAAGAAGAGGAAGTTGCCTGGAGGGCAGTCCCAAGTGTTTCCCTGGGTGTTTACTGTAAGTCCGAGGTCCAGGTCTGGGCCACGCACATGCTGGCAACACTGTGGGAGGTGCAGCATGGAGAAGCAGAGTTCAGCCAGTGTTTGGAGGTACTGATGTTAGAGAGGCCGGGAGACCTTGCTGGGCCATGTGGGCATTCTGCTGAGATTACAGGAAGGCCACCCTTTAAGAATAGGGTAAGGGCCTTCAGGCAAGGGCCTTGTCCGAAGAACAAAATATTCTAAAGGAAGACAACATAATTCAGGCTGCACAATGTGCTGTACACAATACGCACATTAAATTAAACAAACAAATTGCTGGATGTGCAAGAAAATGTGACCAACTGTCAATCCGTGAGAAATAGTCTCTAAGATGATACATATATATTATTATTTTTTTATTTTTTTATTTTTTGGTCAGGGCCGGGTTTGAACCCGCCACCTCCAGCATATGGGGCTGGCACCCTACTCCTTTGAGCCACAGGTGCCACCATATATATATATATATTAGATTTAACAGATAAGGGCTTTAAACAGCTATTATAAACATATTTAAGAACTTTAAGAAAAAAGATCATTCTAATGAGGGAATGTGAAAAAAATTAGAATATATAGAAATTGGTTATTGGAACTCTAGAAACAAAAAGGACAGTATCTGAAATAAAAAGTCTAATCTGAAGAATAAAAAGAAAAAATGTAATTGGAGTCTGTGAGAGTGAATGAAGCAAGCAATGTGAATATTCTTCGGCTACATACAGAGTGTCTGTAAATTTTGTGTGCAGTTCACTATGTTAAACTGTTTTAAATACTACAAAAACTTTATGTCCACCCTGTATATACATATACTTGAAGAAATTTGACCGCAGTGTCACAAAAAACCTGTACAAGAACATTCGTAGCAACTTCATTCATAATACCCTCAAACTAGAAATAACACACATTTCATGGTGAATGAATAAACAAATTGTGACATATAGAGCTAATAGAATACTATTCAGTAATACGAATAAATGACCTCCTGAAACATGAAACAACAGGAATGAAGCTCAGAAACCTCATGTTGGGTGAAAAATTAAACCAGAAACAAAAAAGCACATATGTGAATTCATGATGTCAAGTTGAGACCTAGCAAAATTAAGGTATGATAATAGACATTAGAACTCTGGTTGCTTATAGGACTAGGGAGTGACTGGGCGGAGAAAGAGGAAACTTTCTGGGTAATTGAAATGTTCTATATTTTGATTGCTGTATTGATTGCACACACACTTCCAGTCAGACACACACATGTGACAAAACTCATCTAATTGTACCAGTGCACACTTCTGAATATAAATTCTGCTGCAAAAAAAGTGATGGGAAGGACATGGGGTAAGAGAATGGACTTCATTTTCTGGAGCCACACACAGTTGTCAGTCCCTAAATGGGGAGTGTGGAGGGGAGGGCAGAGAGGAATGTGGTGGATATTGTGCAAAGGAGGACGTGAACCTGACAGCAAATTGCATTGGAGCCAGGGAGGGATTTTGTAGTAATGATGAGTGTTAAGCCTTGGACAAAAGGGAATGAGGTCTAAGAAGAGTTTCAAAGGTTCGTTTGTGTGTGAAGCAGCGTAAAGACTCTCATCACACTTTCAAGCAAATGTGAGGTAAAGGGCTCCTTTATTCTTGGCTTCCAGAATAGATTTGTGTTGCTTTTGAGAGTGTCACCATTCTGAGACTAGGCATATGAGGACTCAGATTCAAGAGGGTGTTAGGTAGCATGCTCAAGCATTTCCAACTGTCTGGTTGAGCCATGACACAACGCTACCTCCCAGCAGCGTAGAGGTAGGGAGTGGGTAGGGGTGGAGGGTACTGAGGAGTGTAAATTTCTGGTTTCTTGGATGAGAAAGGCCTTTGTAAGAAATTCTGCAGGAGTCCTTATATCATCAAACAGTAAGGGCTAGTCTTGAAAGCCTAGTTTCTTTTTCCTTTTTTCATATTTGTTTTGTCCTTTCTTTTGTTGTTGTTGGGGATAGAGTCTACCTCTTGCCCTCAGTAGAGTGCTATGGCATCATAGCTCACAGCAACCTCAAACTCTTGGGCTCAAACTCTTGCTTCAGCCTCCTGAGTAGCTGGGACTTCAGGCGCCCACCGCAACTCCCAGCTATTTTTAGAGATGGAGCTCTTGCTCTTGCTCAGGCTGTTCCCGAACTCCTGAGCGCAAGCAAGTAGCCCACCTTGGCCTCCCAGAGTGCTGGGATTGCAGGCTTGAGCCACAACAAAGGGAAATCTCACTTGTGTTTCATGACTAAAAAATTCTGGAGATTTCTTCCTGGGTTGCTTGTGCAGAGCCAAATGCCCTATGGATTTATGTGCTCTCGCAATTTGTTCGTAGCAACTTGGCATTCCCTCTCTATTCTTTTGCTCCAAGGGAGACCCCAAAGAATTCCCTGCTGTTCTGGCACAACTTAGAGCAATGAAAACCTCCTCAGAACATTCTGGGAGCAGCTGGATTTACTTTCTTTACTCCTCGGCCACTAAAGACCAACATTGGTCAAGGAGTCGGCTTTGGTGCATGAATCCCTTTGTCACCAACTCCCTCTACTGGCCTTGAATCTCCAAGAAAAAAATTAAAGACAGCAACTCCAAACAAAAACAAAATGATGTTTATTTATGAGTAAGCACTCAATGAAGCTTATCTGCCATTCTCACTTTCCTACCCACCCTCCCATCTTCACCCATCGACTCCAGCCCTGCCGTTGTCATACCGCATGGTTCCTCGCTCTCAACCACCACACCTCAACTCATCTTCGTTGGGGTCAGCGATAAGGCACATCTCCAATAATGTGTTCTCTGTCTTTTTTCTTTTTCAAAATACAGAGTTCTTAAAATATGTATTTCCATAAACTGTCTCTAACTATTAGCAGACTTGTGCTTACTAGTTCTCCTTTGTATGTTTGGCAGATTTTAATGTTAAAATCTTGGATGGCATCTGATTCAGGGGAAGGATTAAAAGCAAAGGCAGAAGGGTGGGTAGGTAAAAGTTGAATTACCCTTAACAGTTCTGGGAATGATACCATAATTTAAAATCAATCCAGAACGGAAAATGGAAGTTGCTTTCAGGCATGACAGTCTAGCATTTATAGCTTAGTCTGTTTTCAGTTCTCCCAGAAGACAGATATCATGAAATGGTTTATGAAACTCCAAATCTCCTCTTAAGATGATGTGTTTTGGAGGCCTGGAAAAAACCCTCAAACATGGAGTACTCATGCTGATAAGTCTGTTTCTTATTCCTCTTCGACTTAGCGGGGAGGAAGGAGGAGTGGAGAGTGGAGTCCTGACTAAGAATTTGAAGATATTAAAGGAAAAAATGGTCCTGTTAGAGCCTTTGTCAGTGTTTTGGCCTGAGGTGTACAGACCTGTAGTAAATGGTTTCTGTCTGCTAGAATGACTTAATGAGATTTGGGATATGCAAATTTCAACTCAGGCCTCAGTTTGGAGTGGGAAGGGAGAATTAAACTTTCATATATAGTTAACTCTACAATATAGTAAATTGATATGATGTTAGTGATTGGGGCCGGCAGTCATTTGGGGGGCAGGGGTCCCACTTGAGAGCTCGCTAGAATGAAAATGACTGAGAGGGATATTATCATGGGGATAGCTTTAAAAGGACAAGAATTTGTTTTCTAAAAGCCTTTCAAAAACTTTGGCAGCTGTTCTGTGTCATGAGCACATTGGTTGAGACGTGCCTTGTCACTGACCCCAGCGACGGTGCACTGAGGTGTGGTGGCTCGGAAGCATGGACGTCCACAGTGTGACAACAGAGGAGCTGGGATTGTGATGGTTAAAGATGGAAAGTGGAAAGGAAAATGAGAACTCTGAATAATAAAAATAGTGAGTTTTATTGAGTGTTTATTATACACATTTCAGGTATTAGAAACTTTCTGTGTATTCTTTCACTGCCTTGTCCTAACAACCCTGGGATGTGGCTATTATTCCCATTTGACAGTTAGTGAATGGTGGATCTAGGATTCAAACTCCTGATTAGTACTCTTATTCTTTTATTGTTTTTTTTTTTTTGAGACATACTCTGACTCTGTCATCCTGGGTACAGTGCTGTGGGGTCACAGCTCACAGCAATCTCAAACTCCTGATTCTCTTACCTCAGCCTCCCAAGTAGTGGGGATTGCAGTTCATTCTTCTATTTTTAGTAGAGATGGGGTCTGGCTCTTGCTCAGGCTGGTGTCAAACTCCTAGCGCAAGCAATCCACCTGCCTCAGTCTCCCAGAGTGCTAGGTTTGCAGGCAAGAGCCACTATGTCTGGTCAGTACTCTTATTCTCATAGGCCATGGAGAAAATTTATATGTTTATCTGAATGAAATTAAAATACAATCAACAAATATGCATTGATCATACTATACGACTTTGTGAGGACATAAATTTCAGGGCCCCATTTTAGAAAAAAGAAATAAACCTATGTCAGATGAGATTTCTCTTCCCCAAAGCCAAAGCAAAAATAAAAGCATGTCTTCTTCCATATCTATCCCTATCTCCTAGTTTCTGTCCTTGGTCTAAGGCTTTCTTTCATGTCTGGAAGGCCTCATAGCCATTTCCCTTCTACAGAGTTTTAGTCTACCCAGTGCAGGGATGAGCATATTCTGAGACGATGTGCCAGGTTTTCATTATTCGTCTTTGGGGGAATGAGAGAGGAAGAAAACTCCCTCTCAGTTGCCCCCCTCGTCTCCTCATTTAAGAAGCTGTTGCTGTGAAAGTAGCACTCCAACATTCATGCTCCTTAGATACACCACGGACATGGCCGAAAAGGATTGGCACTGGGGACTCAATAAACTTTATCCTTTTCAAGTTCAGAGCCAATTAAGGGGTGTTAGCAGTCAATAAGCTGGAATTATAATGTCGTCGTTATTACTGTTAAAGCAGGTTAGATCATGGACTTTCAGACTGGTGGCCAAGTAGGCTGGCAGATACTCCCGCTGCATTAGACAGAATTAGGTACCAAGTAGGTGCAGGAGGCCTCTGATGACATCGCCACCTCTGCAGACCCTGTGACATGAAGCAGGAGTTACCTAATTCCTTCCTCGCTCTCTTTTTCCTTCCTTCTTTCCTCCATCACTTCCTCTCTCCCTTCCTTTTCTTTTGTATGAATGGAGTTCCTGTGATGTGCCAGCACTCTTCTACACGCTGAGAATGAAGTATTGAACAAGAAAGACATAGAGCTAGAAGGAAGTCAAGTATTCTTAACGCAGACCGATCTGGAAGGAAAATCCCAGAAACACCTCAGCTGATTATGCTAAATTTCTTCTCCCAAACTTGGTGTGCTCTATAACACCATAAATGACAGATGTTTACTTCAGCCAATTTTCTAACCTATAAAATGGTAATAAGAATTCTTCCCTTGAATAACTCCTCAATGTTTTAAGTCAAATGAAAGCACATTGAAGATGTGAGTATACTGTTCATGCATGAGACAAGTTGAGTTAATAAACCTTATTGTTTTCTGCCTTTGTGCTCTTCCCTCTCCTTACTTAGCAACTCTTATTACCATAATTCCTCTCGGTCTTCGGATTTATTTTTTCCACTTTCCTTCTTGCCTGTTTTTCTCCACTAAGGATGTCGAAGGACTTTCTAAGAGTCTCACCCATGAGTTTCTTTATATGTATAATAGTCTTATAGCCACTCTGCATCGGAAAGAAAATTTGTGTTTTTCAAATGCTCTAACTCATCATTTAAATTTGGTAACTTCTCAGTTTGCAAATAAAACTTGGTCAATGAGAAGAAAATTGTTTCTATTAGCGTAGGGACTTTATTGAATGCCTGTGCTAGACCAGGTGCCGTGCTGGGCACTGGAACCAGCCTTGGAGGAGGTAGAAAAGTTCTCGCTCCTTGCAGAGATTAGGGGGCCAAGGCAGAAGGCAGAGCACAGTGTGAGGGTGGGCAATTCAGGGAGACCCATCAGGAAGGGGTACTCTATAGGGATTTTAGCCAAGGTATCTTAGGTGGTATTGGAGGGCCAAGAACCTTTGACTAAAACAATAGAGAAAAGTGGGCACCACAGAAGCCCACACCTGCAGGTGCAGCTACGTTTGCAGAAAGGTTCATCACATTCTCCAGGTGGAATGTAACCAAGCAACTGTTAAGAACCTCTGTATTTAGTTAAATGCATTATAAATGGAACATAGTACAGAAAGAGTGTGTGGTATTCATACTTAATCATACTGTTAATGCAATTACTAATATATACAACTAACATACTTATTTTTACTGCTTTGTGCTAGTTGCTAAGGATTGTGCTATGAGCTTTATACACATTCTGTCATTTAAAAGTCAAAATACCTTCAAGAAGAGAAAGTCAAATCCAGCGGTTGTCTGTCCATCAGTCTTGTTCCCTTTGTCCTTGCTACAGGGTCCCTATTTTTTTCACTCTTCTTAAATGTGCACATTCTTTTTTGCTCCTCCTCAGTCCTTCCACTCAGAGTGAATTACAGCTCCAAACAAATCATAGGGCTCTAATTTGCCTTGCCAAATAATTGGCTAGGTCTGGACATGCCATGCAATTTGGGGGTTCAGGTGAAAAGTTGGTGGTAATTTATGGGAAGAGTTTTCTTGCTCTAAAATTATGAATACAAGGTAAATACCTCTGCATATTATCATTGGCCAGGGACATAGGACCTAGATTCAAGGGCCTAGAACCTTGACGTTGAGTTAGTCAGTCCTGGAACTGCCCGTCCATCCCCAAAGCTCCCACCAGCCCCGTTCTGACTTGATAAGGAGGATAATAAATGACCTGCTGTTTCTGTTGGGATTTCTGTTACTTGAAGCAGAAAACATGCCTAGACATGGGTTATTCCCTATTCACAAAATTGAAGCACAGAGAAGTTACATTAGTGCCTCAGATCACAAAGCTGCTGAAGAGGGAAAACCAGGGTTCAAAGCCTGGTTTGAAGTCAAAGCCTGGTCAAAGTCAAAGTTTGACTCCTGGGGAAAGCCTTGGACTCAAACACCAGCTATAATCCCTCTGCCCTGCCCTTGACATTTCAGTCCTACGTAAGTGGAATAGCGTCTTTTAGACATATCCAGCATTTAAGCAGCACTCCTGATACTGGGATATGACAGATGTCATGAATATGCCATTGTGAATAAAACATCTGATTAAACTTTGATATGAAGAGTCTCTTTTTAAAATAACCATTTACTATCCTTATACTGTCCTTGTCTTAATGGCATACATATTAAAATGTGAGGCCTATTTTTTCCCAACCAAAACATTTCAAGCCCGGTTGTTGGCTTGGTACATTGTAAGATGAGTCACAGCCACGTGAGTGGGATGGTAGTCAACATGTAAAGGTTTTCACTTGGAAGGCATGGGCTTTGCACTTAATTCATCCTGGCTGCATGTTTAGAATGATCTGTTGGTATCCATCTTCTGGCCTAAAAGAGTTACCTAGGTTTTCCTAGGGTTACTCTTATAGCTGTATGCTTGTAACATAAATTTCTGTTGTATATTTATTTATTATAAAATTTTTAAATTTTTAGTTATGGGCAAAAAATCGTTGTATATATTTATAGGCTACGTGAGACATTTCAATACAGGCATCCAATGTGTAATAATCGAGTCAGTGGAGTTAGGGTGCCCATCACCCCAAGCATTTATCATTTCTTTGTGTTAGGAACATTCCATTTTCCACTCTTATCATTATTTTAAAGTATGTCCTAACTTATTGTTGATGATAGTCACTTTATTGTGCTATCAAATATTGTTCATTCTATATATCTACATTTTCCACCTATTAACCATCCTCCTTCCCACTAACCTTCCCATCCTCTGGAAACAATCATTCTACTCTCTGTCTCCTGGAGATCAAATGTTTTAATATTTAACTTCCACATATTAGTGAGAACATGTGAGAACTTGTCTTACAGAACTTGTCTTTCTGTGGTTGGCCTGGCTTATTTCACTTAATATAAGGTTCTCCAGTTCCATCCATGCTGTTGCAAATGACAGGATTTAATTCTTTTTCATGGCTATATAATATCTAATTGTGTATATGTGCCACAATTTCTTTATCCATTCATCTGCTGATGGACACTTAGGTTGATACCAAATCTTGGCTATTGTGAATAGCGCTGTAGTAAACAATTATTTTAATTGTATTTAATTTTTTCCTATTGAGTCTTATGTATTCTAGTTATTAATCCCTTGTCAGATGAGTAGTAGTTTGCAAGCATTTTTCTCTCATTCTATGAGTTGTCTGTTCACTTTGTTGTATCCTCTGCTGTGAAGAAATGATCCTATGTGTCCAATTTTTCTTTGGTTGACTGTGCTTTGGGGGCATTACTCAAGAAATCATTGCTAAGAGCAATGTCCTGAAGCATTTCTCCAATGTTTTCTATAAGTAGTTTCATAGTTTCAGGTCTTAGATTTAAGTTTGTAATTCATTTAAATTTTATTTTCATATATGGTAAGAGATAAAGGTCTAGTTCCAGTTTTCCTCGCACCATTTGTTGAAGAGCCTGATCTTTCCCAAATGCATGTTCTTGGCAAATTTGTATAAGGTAGTTATAGATTTGTAGATTTATTTTTGGGTTCCCTATTCTGTTCCATTGATCTGTACCTGTTTTTATTCAGTACCATGCTATTTTGGTTATTACAGCTCTTTAGTATTATTTAAAGTTAGATAATGTGACTCCCCACATTTTTGCTCAAGATGACTTTGGCTAGTCTTGGTTCTTGTAGTTCCATGCCAACTTTAGGATTATTTTTTTCTATATCTGTGAACAATGTCACTGATATTTTGATGGGAGCTGCTTTAATTCTTTAGATCACTTCGGATAGTATGGATAATATCAATTCTTTCAGTTTGTGAACATGGACTATCTTTCCAGTTTTTGCTGTTCTCTTTGTTTTCATCAGTGTTGTATAGTTTTCATTGTAGAGATATTTCACATCTTCAGTTAATGTTATTAGTAGGGGTTTTGTTTTACTTGTAGCTATTGTAAATGACATTAATTTCTTGGTTTCCTTTTTTATAGTAATTCCATTTTTATTAATAATTTTTGAAGAACTGTCATACCGTGTTACATAATGGTTAAACTGTTTTGTATTCTCACCTTCAGTGTACAAAGGTTTCTAATTGCCCCACATCCTCACCAATACTTGTTATTTTTGGGGGGAGGGGGACTTAATTGAAAAATAGCTATCCTAGTGGGTATGAGGGGTATGAACTTTCTTGTTTTGTTTTCAGATTGTTTGCTATTGGCATATAGAAAGGCTACTGATTTTTGTATGTTGGTTTTATATTGTGAGACTTTACTGAATTGTGTATCAGTTCTAATTGTGTGTGTATGTGTGTGTGTTGTCTTTAGATTTACCTAGATACAAGATCATAAAACCTGCTAACAAGTACAATTAGACTTTACCCTTTCTGACTTGGAAGCTCTTTCTTTCTTTCTTTTGTCTAATTGCTAACTTTTAGTACCATGTTGAATAATGATGGTAATGATGGAGGAAGTAGGCATCCGTCTTTTTTCAGATATTAGAGAAAAGGCTTTCAATTTTTCCCCATTCAGTATGATACTAGCTATGAGTCTGTCATATATGAATTTTATTGTATTAAGATACCTCAACCTCAGTTTTCTGAGTGTTTTTATTATGAAGTGTTTTTGAATTTTATCTAATGCTTTTTCAACATCAATTGAAATGATCATATGCTTTTTTTTTTTTTTTTTTTTTGGCAGTTTTTGGCCGGGACTAGGTTTGAACCTGCCACCTCCAGCATATGGGGCTGGTGCGCTACTCCTTTGAGCCACAGTCCTTCGTTCTGTTGATATGATGTATCACATTGATTGATTTGTATATGTTAAACCATTTTTGTATACCTGGGATGACTCTCATTTGATCATGGTAAATAATCTTTTAAATATATTGTTGAATTTGGTTTGCTGTTTTTTGTTGTAGATTTTCCCATCTATGGCACTCGATCCAGGGCGACAGCTTGAGACTTTGTCACAAACAAACAAACAGTTTAGATCAGAATTTAATTATTATTATTATCGAAGTCCAGTGTTTTAGTTTTTGTTTTTGTTTTGCGATAGTCTCACTCTGTTGCCCTGAGTACAGTGCCATGGTGTCATACCTCACAGCAACCTCAAACTGTTGGGCTCAAGAGATCCTCTTGCCTCGGCCTCCCTAGTACTGGGACTACAGGCACCCACCACAATGCCCAGTTATTTTTAGTAGAGACAGGGTCTCACTCTTGCTGAGGCTAGTCTCAAACTCCTGAACTCAAGCAATCCACCCACCTTGGTCTCCCAGAGTGCTAGGATTATAAGCGTGAGACACTGCACCTGGCTGTGGTCCAGTATGTTTTACATATGTTTAATTGCCTGCACTTGCCTTACTTGATCTCACAGCATTATTCTATGACTTCACATTCCAGCCTGAGGCATAACTAGTCTGCAGAAGTTTTGCTGGGTGCTCTTTCTCCATGTCGGGATAAGTAGAAGAAGGGTAACTCCCAGGTTTTGACTTGAACCACAGGGTAGATGGAGGTGTGGTTTTGTGGTAAGAGACTGAGAGAAGAATGGTTTGGGGCAGTGAGTGGGGGGAAATCAAAGTCCTATCTTGGCCACGGCAAATGGGCAATGATCGTGAAACATGTGGCGTGGAGGTCGTGGAGGGACTGTCGCGTGTGACTCTGAGCACTAGAGAAGGGTTCCTGCGAAGGCAGCAGATTGGGCCAATCCTCAGATCAAAAGTATTTAAATTAGGAAACTGGATGAGATAACCAAAGCAGAGAATGCATAGAGAGAAAAGATGTTTACTCAACAGTTTAAAAAGTACTAATGTCTGTGTATATGAAGCATGCATAAAAATAAATTCCATTGTGAAATCTTCAAGTTATTAAAAAATAAAAATAGTCAGTCTGTTTCTTCTGCCAAGATTCATCACTGTCCAAAGAATTTATGTCTGAGCTTCAGGGAAATAAAACTTTAGAAGAAATATTTAGCTAGGATCCTGTCATGAATTTGTTTGTCATTTCGAGGATTTATGGAATTAGACTTTGTGAAGATCTGTGATAGGTACATAGTAGTTTCAATCCAGATTCATTTTGGAATGCACAAAACTTTCTGATCGTATAATCCTTTGTGTTTCTAGACACCTGTAGGAGTACTATGAAAACATCCAATTAGAGATCGATTTGCTTTTGAAATGTGACTTTTCCCCCCTTTTCATTTGATTATTTTCTTGGCGATGAAGAGTAATATAAAGTATTTGCAAATGATGATTGCCTTGAGTAATTAGAGAAATTGTACATGACAGATGATCCTAGGAACTGGAGCTAATAGAGTTTTACTCTAGTTACTAATACTCTTAATGCTAATAATAAACATGTAAGAATTTGAAACTCTATGTAGTTCTTACAGAACTTGCGAAATGTGAGTCAATAATTTTCAGGTTTATCTGAAAGTGAATGATGTTATAAGTTTATATGGGCTGCTGTGTGTGTGGATTATTACTTAGTAATAATAGTAACATTTTACTAATGTCAAAATGAGTTGATTTTTGAAGATTGGTATTGAGTCAACCAGTGACTTAACTCACTGCCAACATTTCTATCTATTCTTTTGCCACAGAATTACTGAGTATCAACAGCTGAAGTCAATTTAACTTAATAAATCAAAGGCATATAATGATTTTTAAAGTACCCATTAGTGGATCAGCTCTTGGCAACAAAATTTTTATGTCACAAATATCAATTAATTGTTCTTTTAATCTTTACCTATGAAGGAAGATCAACCTTGTTGAAACAGTACGGTTGGTAGAGAAACCTCTGGAGAACTTGGGCGTGGCTGGAAGGCCTGGAGCCCGTTCCCCTACCTTGAACTTTCTTTGTTTCCTTTTAGCATAGGTACCTTGCAGGGCTTTTGTTTGTTGATTTGTGTGTAGTGGGGTGGGGTGGGGTGGGGTGGGGACGTGTTAAATTAAGGTTAAAAGGATCTTCTCCGAAGAGTTATTAGATCATGTAATAGATACTGTTTTCAATTTTAGTTTTTCCAATGACAAACATTATTAAAAGGAAACTTTTGAGAAAGATAAAGTCACGATATAAAACTTCAACTCAGTGAAAGCTTCTTGGCTGGGGCCTGAAATAAAGTGATTTCTTTTCTTTTCTTTTTTTGTAATTTTTATCTTTACTGTGGCTGCACAGCATGGAGGCAACAACGAATGGAGGCTATACTTGCTTGTAAACCCAGTTTAAATACAGACTCTCAAATAAGCCCCTGACACGCACTGGGCTTAAGTCGTTCCAAAGTCAAATTTTTAAGCCAGTGTGCTGACTCTGTTTTTCTAAAGATTTATTCTTATACTTTTAGGTCAGAGGTTGGCAAACCCTAGCATGTGGGTCATATCTACTCTGCTGCCTGTTTTTCTACCCACCTGTGAGCTGTGAATGGTTTTTACTTTTTTAAGTGGTTGAAAGAGAAGTAATAGTTTATGACAAGTAAAAATTACATGAAATTCAAATTTTGGCATTCATAAATAAAATTTTATTGGAACATAGCCATTCATTTAGCATATTATCTCCCTATGGCCTTTTTATGCCAAAATGGCAGAACTGAATAGCTTTAACAAAAGCCTTATACCCCGGGGAGCCTAAAACAGTTACTATCTGGCCCTGTGTAGAAATCATTGGCTCCTCCTGGTTAGAAATCAGTAGTGCTGAAGGCCCTGTGACTCCTCATATCTGAACTGCAGTGGGTTTTCAAGAATGAGGCACAAGGAAAATGCACTCATCGTAGCTGAACAGACAGACGGCAAAAGCCTATCACAATTTCTTTTTAGGTTTAGTATTGTTTGGTGCTCAGCTTCTTTTTTGTAATAGTCTTTCCATGAAATCATCTTTATTTTTGAAAATTTAAAATAAAAAGCTAAAAATCACTATTCCCCCTCATTAGATCACTTAACATGTAGCTTATTTCCTTTTAGCTTTATTCTAGGCATTGGACTGGTTGCACAAATGGGATTTTTGTATAGTTTTTTTATTTTTCCTAAACATAATATTGCAGTCGTTTTATTGTGACCGTATGCATACAATTTTAGTGGGTACATTGAATTCTATCTTATAGATGAATTAAAGTTTGTTTAATAACTCTTTATTAACGGATCTTTGGGTTCAAGAATAAAGCTATATTGTATGTCTTTCATATAAATATCTTTCTATGTATAGTCTTAGAATATACTAACTGAATCAAAGGAGATGAATTTTTTAAGTTTCAGAGAATGTTTAACATATGTGTTGTTATATACATATGGTGAATAAAATGTATACACATTGTAAGAAAAGAAACAAGTGTATTAAAATTGAAATACTCAAGTCATTTTTAACTTCTGCAATTACAACAGATACAAGATAACAAATGTCATCATTATATACTGAGTATTACAATTTTAATAGTTTTTTTCCTTTCTTACAATGCGCATACAATTTTTGGCACCCTCTGTGTGTTT
Source organism: Arctocebus calabarensis (assembly GCA_963573935.1). Classification (NCBI taxonomy): domain Eukaryota; kingdom Metazoa; phylum Chordata; class Mammalia; order Primates; family Lorisidae; genus Arctocebus; species Arctocebus calabarensis. The sequence continues at coordinate 27,960 of CAUYON010009507.1, read as the reverse complement.
TCCATATACATATGTGTGTGTGTGTGTGTGTATATATATATATATGAAACAAAGTTACAGATAGTCTGTAAAAATAGGTGCATACTTAATATATTGTCTTTACTACCACGTAATGTTATTTTCATATTGATAATTTGTAAGACATAGTATTTTCTTTTTATTTGATTACTAGTGAAGTTAAATCATTTAAATATATTTCTTTTTCTGTGACTTGAATTTTCATGCCCTTTAGCTAATTTTTTTAATTGGGCAATCAGTATCATTTTTATTTTTTTAAAGTCTTCTTCTATATTAAGGACATTAACTTTTGAATACATATTCCTTGCAGATATCAGACCTAATTTGCCTTGACATTTTTTTGTGTATGATATTTTCGACATAATGAAATTTTAGTTGTTCACGTAGTCATTGTGTTAACTTTTTCCTTTGTGATTTCTACCCATCTCTTTTACTTTCAAAGTCACTTTTGGCTTTGAAATTTTTTTTTTTTTCAGTGAGAGCATCAGTCAAATATTCCCCTCCACATCCTTTGTGCTTTAAATAATTTCATTATTTACATTTAGCATAGAATTTATTTTGGTGTATGGTTAATATCAAACCAAATTTTCCCCATGTACTTTGCCAATTTTTCTAGCAATTTGTGTGGGTAAACCCGCATTCCTTAGTGGTTTCCTTTGTAATATACACAGAATTTAGTTTTACTAGGCTCTGTTTCAGGTCTTGCTCTTGTGTTCTGTTGATCTGCCTGCCAGTTCTTTTTTATAGATTACACTATTTTAATTGTTTACTTTGTAACACCTCATAGGAAAGTTAACCCCTTTTGTCCTATTGGTCTCCTTCCGCAAAATTTCCTTAGGTGCTTTTTTGGAGTAAGAAGAAAACAATAATATAATAGGATTAGTAGTTTCTTAATCTTATTCTTCCATTAAGGCAATAAAACATGCTAACAAAATGGTCTTTCTCTTCCGCTCTTTCTTTGCTGTAACTTGAGGATATATATTCAGTTTATTCATATAATAGCTGTGTCAACTTCTCTGAAAAATACATTTTAAAAGGCAAAACTAAAACACAGTTCATTTTCCAATCTCTTAATAGTTCCACCTGCCTTGAGATTTCTTTTTTCTGCCTGATTTTAATTGTAACAGTCAGTGGCTTTGAAAAAGCATATTATGAATCTTACTCCATGATGATATAACTTGGTCAATAGATTGAGTTTTAGTAATAAAACAATTATTCCATAGTATTTCATAAGTGTTAGGAAACATTCTTATGTGTTTCTTCTAAAGGCCAAATCGAGAGAATAGTCATGAAGCTATGTCTCAAAATGTTTGCATCTTATACACGGGAGCAGATTCACACATTCATGCCACGAAGGCCATCAGCAGCCCACTGTGACTCAGGCCCAGTGCTGTGGGTGCCAGAGGTGAAGTGGGGAGCAAGATACATATCACACCTGCTCCAAACCTGAAATTCCAGTGGGGAAGACATACTCATATCATTGTCATTAAGCGAACAAATAGGCTGGGCGGGCTGGCTCTCTCCTGTTCTCCTAGCACTTTGGGAGGCCTAGGCAGGTGGATTGCATGAGCTCAGGGGTTTAAGAACAGCCTGAGCAAGAGCAAGACCTTGTCTGTACTAAAAATAGAAAAAAACTATCCAGGCGTTGTGGCACTTGCCGGTAGTCCCGACTACTCAGCAGGTGGAGGCAGGAGAATTGTCTGAGCCCAAAAGTTTGAGGTTGCTGTGAGCTGTGATGATGCTGTGGCACTCTGGCTAGGGCAACAGAGTGTGAGACTCTGTCTCAAAAAGAAAAAAAAGAAAAGAAACCCAAATAAATAAAAACATAAAATGTGGTATAAAGTCAAAACTGGTGCTCTGCAGAAAAAGCAAAGTCAAGGTAAAAAGGCAGCGGGAAGCAGAGGCGAGAAGACCCCTCATTGGCCAGGGTGTCGCGGAAGGCCTGTGTGACTAGGTGTATTCATAAGGGAGATGTGCAGGGGAGGAGGGAGCACGTTGAGGGAGAAAGACCTTGCAGGGGGGAGAACGACAAGTGCACAGACCCCAAGGTGAGAACAAGCAGGTGCATTCCAGGACCACAGGGGAACCGTGTGTCGGGAGGCCATGGAGCGAGTCAGAGGAGTGGGGACGAGGAGGAAGCCATGGGTAGGTTAAAGTGTTGGATTTCGTTGGGTGTGATGGGAAGCCACTGGGGGATTCTGAGCAGGAGAGTGACATGAGCTGGTGTGATTTTTAAGAAGGGCCCTCTGGCTGCTGTAGAAGACTGGGAGGGAGGCAGGTTTGGGGTAGAGTGGAGGGGCTCAGGAGTTCCCTTGCAGCAGTTACATCTGAGATCCCCGTCAGTCACTACAGAGGAGGTGCTGGCTGGCGGGATGGTGATGCGGGGGCCTGGGCCACAGACTGGACAGCTGGTTTAGTGCCGCGGGCCTGGTCAGACCAAGGAGTGTATTGGTTTCTTAGTGCCACTGTAACGAATTACTATGAATTCAGGGCCTCAAAACAACAGAAATTATTGTTTCTCATAATTCTGGAAACTGTAAGTCCAAAATTCATCAAGGCCTTGCTCCCTGTGGGGCTCTGGAGAAGAATTCATGCTTTGTGTCTTCCGGCTTCTGGTGGCTGCCAGTTTCCTTGGCTTGCAGCCACATCACGTCAGCCTCCACCTCTGCGGTCCCAGCCCTCCTGCTCTTCCGCCCGTCAGATCTCCCCCTGCCTCTCTCTTAGAAGGACACCTCAGGTTTAGGGCCCGCCTGGATAATCCAGGATAAACCCTTCGTCGCAAAACCCTTAACTTAATCACCAGTTTTGCTATGGATGGTGACAGTCACTCTGTTATCATATACACAGGTTCCAGGGATTAGGACAGAGACACGGTCATCTTTTGGGGGCCACCATCTAGGCCCTACAGGCAGTGTGAAAGAAAGAGAGGTGGTCCCGGGATGATCTCTGGGGTGCTACGGCGTCCATGGGCCAGGAAGGGAACACAGAGCCAGTGAGGGAAAAGGAGGGGAGAGGAGGGAGGTGAAGGACGGTGAGAGACTGCGGGTGGTCCAGAGAGGAGAGCCGTTCAGTAAGCAGGTGGAAAAGTGAGTGACTCAGAAAATAAGGACCCAGCACTGATTACCAGACTCGGGACCTTGGCAAACTTGCTAAACTGTGTTTCAGAGAGTGAGTACCTGTGTCTGTCATGGTCCTTAATGCAGAATCCATCTTCACTGGTTTATTATTGTCCTGTTTTAGCAGAGGGATCAGAGACTGGCCAAGTGCTTCAACTGTGAAGTGTTAGTTCATGATTTATTTATTTCTTCTTTTCTATTTGAAGTTCTGTGTGTTGTGTCAGGGTTTGTTTCCTCATACTGTTACAAGCGCATGATAGAAATTTTGGGAATTGTAATAAGAAAAAAACTTTAAAGGGCCAGGTATGGTGGCTCACGCCTATAATTCTAGCACTCTGGGAGGCCAAGGCTGGTGGATTGAGCTAAGGAGTTTGAGACCAGCCTGAGGAAGAGAGAGACCCCGGTCGCTAAAAATCTAGCCGGGCATTGTGGCAGGCACCTGTAGTCCAAGCTACTCGGGAGGCTGAGGCAAGAGTATTGCTTGAGCCCAAGAGTCTTTTTTTTTTTTTTTTTTTTTAAGGAGCTTTCCCTTTTATTAAATGTCCTGGATTATTACTGTCACTAGGATTAATCCATGTGGTCCAAATTATACAAAGCCAGTACATACATCCTGCATAGGTGCCTAATCTATGGCATATGTACTTATCTCTTTTAGTATGTTATCTTTCCCTAGATGGATTCATACGTGCTCCCTCCAATGTTATGTTATTAAAAATGTAGCATGCATCAAAGATTAGTAAGACTTGGTTAGATGTTCCTTCTGTTATAACTCAGGTTATTGCCTCTCTAGGGATATCATATACCCACATAGAAAATTCAGTCTGCTCTGGGGAAACAGAAGAAGTATAGCAAACAGCAGGCCCACTGGGGGGCACATATATCTGATATTGAGTGTTATTTTATATATGCAAGTTCCTTCAGGCTTTCCTGTACATTCATAATAACAGTAAACCAATAACACCGTTTGGACAGTTTGTCTAGTTTGGGTTACCTCTTGGATACATTTTTCGCAGCCTTCACTGTGTCTTACACCTAAGATTAAAGAAGAAAAGTGAAAAGGTCCAAAGCAAAGAATCAGCCCCATGTTGCTGCTGCTCATCCTCAAGCTTCTGCCTTGCATAGACCAGTCAACTCCTGGTATGTGACTGGGGCAGAGCTCAAGAGTTTGAGGTTGCTGTGAGCTATGATGCCATAACACTCTACCCAGGACAGTAATTTTAAATTGCATCCAATGTACTGTCCATTTTGGGGGGACTATTTTATTTGCCCTTTTTAAACTGGACCTTTGAGGCTTGTTATTTTTTTACTAATTTTACTGAATTAAGTACAATGGAACCTCCAGAGTTGCCTACCTTCCTACATTGGCCAGCTCCTTAAGTTGACCTAATTTTCCTAGACCAGACCTGTGTACTTATCAGTACAGTAGATGTAGTTATGTTGACCACCTTGGTATGTCAAATGGTTTGTTACATACAGTCCTCTGGGTGGTCAACTTGAAGAGACTCTACTGTAGATGATTGCTTAGGAGCAGGTAGAGGAAATGTAGCCCATGATGTCACCCTATGTCTTCTGGTTTGGGCCTAGATAATATGAGTGTTTGTTGTTTGGCAAGTGAGCTGCACAAGGCTATAATATGTTGAAAAGGAGAGAAGAAGGTGGCTTAGAAGGTGACTATTCCAGTGAAGGAAATGCGGGTAGATCCATTCCTCTTATAGAACATCCAGAAACCTCAGAGACATCTTTCAAGGGCCAGTGCTCTCTGTTTATTCCCTTTGTCTGTGACACATTCATAGAAAGCATACCTGACTTAGATTAATATGAAGGAAGTGATAACAATCCTTAAAACCCTAGAAAGCTACTAATGGAATCAGGAAGATCTGAATATCATATTGATATTTTTTGCATTTTTATGGTGACTCAAACTCACAAAAGATCAGACTCAGGAAGAACAGTTTTGAGGTAGAGTAAATTTAAAATAAAAATCATCAGGTTCATCTCTGTCTAAAACAGAGGAACTGAGATCAGGATGAGGAGCTCAGGAATGGCATTGAGAGTGCCATTAATGTGGCTCAGGGAGCAGATTCAGAGACAAATCCTCCCACCATCTCCTATCTCTGTCCATTCAGCAATAAGATTGAGATAATACTTTTTCTTCCATTCTTGAGATACTTTGCTAAGAAGAATATGTTCCAGCTCCATCCATGTAAACATGAAAGAGGTAAAGTCTCCATCTTTCTTTAATCTTTATTGGATTAAGGCCAGTCTCAAATGGTTGTCCATTTGCATGTAGGTTTTTGAATAATGCCTCCCTTTCTTCTTCAACTTTCCCTCAGCCCAGCTCTTTCAGACTAGGAAGCAATTACTGCCCAATAGTCCTATATCTGATTTCACCATGAAACACACATATTTATTTTACCACTCTAACCTAGAGTTTTCTAAGAAAGTAACAAAACTGGTCTTGGGAACCCAACCACTTCCACTGTTGGGAATTTGTCAAAAGCACTGCCCGCCGCATATGTCATCAGACTTCAGGGACGCCCACTCCGTCTGGTTTTTAGTCAAAAGTACCGATAGTGCCTCACACTCTCCACTTCATACTGCAGCTGGGGCTGTTGTTACCTTCACAGACATGACCAGAGCTTGCAGAGATTTCTCCCCCCACTCCACAGAAATCTTTATAGCACCATTTGCAGGAAAGAATTTTCTTTTAAAAGTCTTCTGCTGAATCTTCAACTACAGAAACTACTTCCAGTGGACTATTTTATGTTTAGACCAGCAAACACCAGCAATTAACTTTCGGCAGAGCACAGAAATGCTAAGTTCAAGGTCTGCTTTCTAAATATGACAAGACCCTCAGGAGTTTGAATATTTGCCCCATAGAACTAGCTCATACTTGTCTTTTTAAGCGGCCGGTCTCACTCAGAGGTTACCTGTCGGGCTGTCTCTTTCTTTGTCCACTGAAAATCTTTTCCTGGAATAGTCACTGTACCCCAAGACCACAGTCTTCTCACTGATTTCCAAAGTTCCTTCGAGGGTAAGCATCTACTCCAGGAATTCCTGCAAAGCTTGGAGATTTAATGCACAAAAGATCCCATGAAGTGCTCCTCATTCTAGCTGGAGGCTATGCCTACTTCAATGTGTACAGATACAGCATCATTCTACTTTGGAAAACAAGAACATTTCAGAAACCTCTAAGCCTAAAAAGCAGTGATGGAAAACAAGAACATTTCAGAAACCTCTAAGCCTAAAAAGCAGTGATGGAAAAACCTCTAAGCCTAAAAAGCAGTGCTGACCAGGACTTTGTTGATTGCAAGTGCCAGAAACCGAACCCAAACCAGTCTAAGCAGGAAGGGAATTTGTTAACCCCGAGTCTGGTGAGGAGGCTGAGCCGCAGGGTTTCGGGACTGTTCTCTTGGCTCCTCTTTGCCTGCTGGTGCCATATGGGCTGCCGCAGGCACATCTCAGGGCAGGGCGCTGGGCTGACAGCGAACAGCTTCTGTTTCTGCCCGCTCTGAACCATAGTGAAAGCACAGTTTTCCTTTGGGGAATACCCCCTTCCAGTTTCTGCAGTCTTGTGCGACTGTAAGTCGGTCTAGCTGTTTATTTTCTCACGGCCTGAGGGAAAGCTTGAGTCTGGTGAGCCCAATGCACTTGCTCTTTTGCAGGAGTTTGAATCTTGAGCTGGAGCTGCATGAGGGAGGATGGAAAGTCAGAGCTGATTCATCCTGGAGGTTGGCCCCTGAGGAAATTGTCTTTTAGTTTTTGGTGCCTGTATCCCAAAGCTGCCTTTAGGAGGTCTGGTTGATAAGGTTTCCTTCCAATACTGACAGCTACCTTCTATCCTTTTCTATCTTTCCCATAATTTTTTTTCCTTAAGGTAGTCAGCATTGGCTTGTAGTACTTACAGTCAAAGAACCAAGTCCATCCCCATCTCCAAATGACAGAGCTTCTGTCTCATGGTCTATACGGAAATCGCAGAGAAGGAATTTGAATGGTCCTACTTGTATCACTTACTCCTTGGTGGATCAATCACTGGCAAAGGCAATGGGCTTTAGCATGCGCCAGAGGTCATGGCCCAAGGAATATTATTAGATAAAAGATGATGGGAAAGCTTTCTGGTCAGAAGACAAAAATCCAGCTTTCACTGCCCCCTATGATCTGTTTTGGTTAAATCTTTTATACTTGGAAAAAAGAGCCATTCACTGTTTTATCTTATCAAGAAACTACAACATTTTTCTTCTTTTTGGCCCCATTACTATTTTCAGATGGCATACTTAGGCCTTTCCTTTTGTGAAATGTCTGGAAGTTTGTTTATTTTATAATTAACAAAGGGTAAGAGGATCCTTTTTGAAATTTTTGGTTGGGATCCAGTATTTTCTAGCTACACCAGCTGTGGGAATGCAATGATGTCATGGGCCCCTCCCTCCTTTGTTTGTGAGACTAATTTTGGAATTATATCATTATCAGGAAATGGAATTCCCTTCCTTCTGTCCATCCCTTAGGAATGGTTCTGGCTTTTATGTCTAGCGAGGTTGGATGAAAGAATAAGCAGCTACTAATTGTCAAAAAAAGTCACATGGGAGCTAGAGCTTGATCAGTTCCAAAGGTTTCCTATGTAGCTATGCAGACCTTGATGATCTGCAGAAGTCATGAACTATTTGGGAATTCTGTTAAATAATCCAGACTAGAGCTGAGGAGGAAGATGCTTTCTTCCAGGAAATTTGCGGCACTCCTTTGTCAAACATCAGCAGATGGACATGTGTTTATCAATATAAACCGAACTGGAGACTTTGAGGTTGCAAACAATTGTCAGCCAGCTGTCAATACCGGTGCAGCTGCCCCTGGTATAAACCTCTTGTTGACTAAGTAGAAAAAGTGAATGTCATTCTCTCCTGCAGCTCCCCAGAGACCTCCCTATTATTTTATTTAGTGACTCAATATTTCCTGATAGGAGGTGGAGGTTAGAGATTAGCTACACTGATCATATGAATAAATCCGGAGGAAAGAGTGAGCACTTTGGGGAGCTTGAGCTCATCAGATCCAATTTAGAAAGGATTCACAGAACCACACTCTGCTGGAAGCCAAAGCTCCCTTCTCTGCCCTTAAATTCCTTGATCAAATAAAGCCACTGTATAACTAAAGAAATGAAGGAAAAACACATGAGGAGCAGCGTTGCTCTGAGTTGTTTTTTGTGAGGTTGGATCCCAGAGCAGTGTATTAGCAGCACACGCTGGCATCGTAAATGGGGCCGGCAAGACTGAAAACGTCACTGACTTCCGCAGGTGCTTTACTTAATCCGAGAAACTGTAGCTGAGAAAGCCCCTGGCCTGATTTTCCTAGAAACTTTACCATGCCAAGCCATCATCTCAACCCGGGTACCTATACAGTGTCTGTTCCAAGATGGCCAAGATGTGTTCCAGGGGCCACTTTTCTCTTTCTAATGAATAAGGAAGAAGCCCTATTTCTATTCTAGAAGATTTTGAACAGAATTGGACAAACGAAGAAGGGAGAAGCCCTCGGCCACAGACTGAACTTATGGTATTACACAGGTGACCCCTGAGTGACACCAGTGTGAACTGCCTGGGTCCAACTATTCAGATTTTCTTCCACTACTGGCACTTCTGAGGCAAGAAAATCAATCTGTCTTTTCCCTCCTCCTCACCCTTCTGAACTTGAAGACTTTTATGATGATTTGCTTTTCTACTAAAAATGAGTAAGCATATTATCTCTTCCTTATGATTTTCTTTCTTTCTTTCTTTGCTTTTTTACATTTTTTTAAGAGCCAAGGGTCTCACTCTTGCTCAGGCTGTTCCTGAACTCCTGAGCTCAAGCAATCCACCAACCCTGGCCTCCCAGAGAGCTATGGTTACAGGTGTCAGTGACCATGCCCAGACCCTAACGATTTCTTTCTTTTTTTTTTTTTATTGTTGGGGATTCATTGAATCCCCAACAATTCTTGTTTTTCTTGAAAAATAACAAGAAACCATGTTACATTGATTGCATTTGTTAGGTAAAGTCCCTCTTACGATCATGTTTGGCCCCCAAAAGATGTGGCACACACCAAGACCCCACCCCCTCGCTCCTTCCCTCTCTCTGCTCTTCCTTTCCCCACCCCTCCATCATTCTTTCTCTCTCTGCTCTCCCCTTCCTTCACCCCCACCATGTCATTAATTGTCACTAATTGTCCTCATATCAAAATAGAGTACATGGGATTCATGCTTTTCCATTCTTGTGATGCTTTACTAAGAATAATGTGTTCATTTTCCATCCAGGTTAATACAAAGGCTGTAAAGTCTCCATTTTTTTTAATGGCTGAATAGTATTCCATAGTGTACATATACCACAGTTTGTTAATCCATTCCTGGGTTGATGGGCATTTAGGCTGTTCCTTATGATTTTCTTAACAACATTTTCTTTTTTCCAGCTACCTTTGCTGTAAGAACAAAGTATATAATACACATAACATACAAAATATCTGTTAACTGTTTGTGATATTGGTAAGGCTTCTGATGAACCCTAGGCTCTTAGTAGCTAACTTTGGAGAGAGTCAAAATTTATATGTAGATTTTCAACTTGGAGGGAGATTACCATTGCTAACCCTCCTGTTGTCTAAGAGTTAACTGTAAATTGATGAATTTTAGCTCAAAGAAGAGAATTTCTGAGGGCGAGGAAGCTAAAAGATACAAAAGAGATGGCAGAGACATACATGTATGCTTCACAAATGCAAAAAACCCAAAACAAACAAACAAACAAAAAAAAAAACCAAGAATGCTTATGAATCCTCATAACAACTTCATACAATAAAACTTCTATAGAATCTCAATATTGCTTACAAAATTCCTGAATTTATATGGAAATAGGATGGCAAATTTTTTGTCGTACTGAGTTGTCTATAATGGGAATCTGATGTCAAGTAAATGTGTCATCCTTTAAGTGACTCACAACACATCAACCTAGTTGACAAAAACTCCCTTCCCATCCCTGCATCCCAGCTGAGCAGAGAAACAATCTTCTGGGGGAATAGATCTTTCTAACACCAGATGAGTGGCAAAACAGAGGCAAATTTCTGACAAAATGCAGATAATTTTTAATATGTTTTGTTTTTGTAAGATAAGCCACAGCTAGACACTATTCATTTTCATTTTAAATTATATAATGTTAATAATTCATATATAATTTTATTTACTACATTTTAAAGATTAACCGAGCTTTAAAATGAGAATTCTTAAAATACACTTTTTTTCTTTTGAAAGATGTTTGTGTGTTTTTGAGATAGGGTCTTGCTCTTTTGCCCAGGCTAGAGTGCATTGGTGTCATCATAAATCACTATAACCTCAAACTCCTAGCCTCAGATGATCCACCTGGCTCAGCCTCTCAAGTAGCTGGGACTACAGGCATACACCCTGCTACTTTTTCTATTTTTTGTAAAGACAGGGTCTTACCAAGTTGCTTAGGCTGGTCACAAATTTCTAGCCTTAAGTTATCCTTCCACCTCAGCCTCCCAAGTGCTAGGATTATAGGCATAAACCACTGCATCCAGCCTGTTTTCAATTTTCAATATATCATATATCTGTAGTGATCATGTTATTAGAAATAAACGTCAGGACACTACCTGATGTAAGTTATGACAACAATTGAAATTCTGATTCAAAAATGCTTGAAATGAGGACCATGCTCCAGAAGTCTAGATATATTACCATTGCACTAATAGTTCAGACAGGATTGCATGAGAGAATAGAAATGCTGTATTTATTTTGCTGATCTCATTTATGGATGTTAGCTGCTAAGTGTCTTGGAGTCTTAGAGGCAAAGGTTAGTAGAATGTAATTACAAATCTAATTGATGGAAATACACAGCTGACAACTCCGAAAGTGAGAATCAGTGTTTAGAAATTATTAATTGTAGCAGAGGAAGAGAAAATATTAGATCCAGATCTTGAATACCCCATCAATCTTGATCTATAAACAAAATTTTCTGACGAAACGGGCTAATCTTTTCTTTTTCATAGCCATAATTTTCCACATTAAGTCCCAAGAGTCAATAATTCCATTTAAGAAAAGTCACCCTTCTTTTGAGGTTGCTTTAGATCTTATGCCAAGGGGAAGTAATTTATTTAGCAGAAGCTGTGGGTTCTAAACAATGATTTATGGAAATGTTATCAAACAAAATAAATTACCTTAATTTATCCATCAATAAAGCAGTATTAAGATGCTAAGAATTCACTTCAGAATAAATTCTTAAGGTAATGGAAACTGGTTTGAGGTTTTCTTTTTCTCTTCCCCATGAGCCCTTGCTACTAAATACTTATATAAAACAGCTTTGATCCTTTGAAAATATTCCTGAAGAAAACGGATAGCTCTCTCAGTTTTGTATTACCCTAATTACATCAACTTTCTTCTTTCTTAATTTAATCTAAGGCAATAAATAATTACTCTTACCCCTTTGTTTTCTTTATTTAATTTCAAAATATTAAGGAGATACAAATGTTTTGTTACATGGATACATTGTATATAATGCCTGAGCCAGAGATTTCAGTGTGCCTGGTACCAGAATAGTATTCACTGTATCAACAGGTGAGTTTTTATCCCTCACCAGCCTCCTACCCTCCCCAACTTCTGAGAGACCTATGTCCTTTACTCTTTGTGCTCTTATGTACCCATTGTTCAGCTCCCACTTATTAGTGAGAACATGTGATACTTGTTTTTCCATTTCTGAGATACTTCTCTTAAAATAATGGTCTCTATTTCCACCCAATTTGCTGCAAAAGATGTTATTTCATTTCTTTTTATGGCCGAGTAGTACTCCTTCGTATGTGTGTGCCAGGCTTTCCTTATCCACTCATGAACTGATGGGCACTTAGGTTGATTCCACATCTTTGCAACTGTGCAATAAACATTTGAGGGCAGGTGTATGTTTGATAAAATTACTTCTTTTCCTTTGAGTAGATAGCCAGTAGTAGGATTCGTGGTTTGAATTTATTTCTTTGAGGAATCTCTGTATGATTTTCCACGGAGATTGTACCAGTTTTTAGTACCACCAACAGGATACAAAGGTACTTTCTCTTTGTATCCACGCCAGCATCTATTGTTTTTTGACTATTTGATACTGGCCATTTTAATGGAGTTAAGGTGCTATCTCATTGTGGATTTCATTTTTACTTCCCTGATGATTAGGGAGGAGTGTTTTCTTCGTATCTTTGTTGGCCATTAGTCTATCTTCTTTTGAAAAGCTTCTGTTCATGTCTTTTGCCCATTTTTTAATTTTCTTTTTCTTGCAGATTTGTTTGAGTTCTTTATAGAGTCCAGATATTAGCTTTTTGTTAGATGTACACCGTGTGAATATTTTCTCCCATTCTGTAGGTTGCCTGATTACTTCCTTGATTATTGCCTTTGCTATGCAGAAGATTTTAATTAATTAAGTTCCATTTATTTATTTTTGTTGCTGCTGTATTTGCTTTTGGGGTCTTACTCATAAATTCTTTGCCTGGGGGGATGTCTAGAAGAGTATTTTTCCCCTAAATTTTCTTTAGAATTTTTATGGTTTTATGCCTTGCATTTAAATCTTTTATCCACCTTAAATTAATTGTTGTATATGGCAAGAGATAGGGATCTTCTTTATTCTTTGGCATGACCATCCAATTTTTCCAACACTATTTATTGAAAGGGCTTCTTTTCCACAGTGTATGTTGTTTTCAGATGTTGAAGATCAGTTGGTTGTAATTATATGATTTCACTTCTCTATTCTCTGTTCCATTGGTCAATGTCTCTACTTTTACATCAGTACCATGCTATTTTTGTTACTGTACACTTGTAGTATAATTTGAAGTCAGATAGTGGGATGCCCCAGATTTGTTCTTTCTTCTTACAATTGCTTTGGCTCTATGGGCTCTTTTTTGGTTCCAAATGAAACTTAGAATTATTTTCTCTCAATCTATGAAATAAGAGAATGGTATTTTAATAGAGATTGCATTGAATCTATAAAGCACTTTGGGTAGTATGAACATTTTTGAGAGGTCAATTCTACCAATTCATGAGCAAAGGATGAATTTGCAATTGTCTCTGTCATCTACAATTCTTTCCATCAGTGTTTTGTAGATCTTCTTGTAGAGATCTTCCACCATTTGGTTAAGTATATGCCTGGGTATTTTATTTTATTTTTCTTTTCTTTATTTTCTTTGTAAATGGCATTGAGTTCTTCATTTGATTCTCAGCTTGACTATTGTTAGTATATAGAAATGCTACTGATTTGTGTGCATTTTGTAACCTGAGACTTTGCTGAATTTATTTATCAATTCTGGGGAAGACTTTTGGTGGAGTCTTTAGGGTTTTCTAGATACAAGATCATACCATTAGTAAACAGGGACAGTTTGACCTCCTCTTTCCTTATTATATGCCCTTTATTTCTCTCCCTTACAAGACTGCTCTGGCTAAGACTTTGAGTACTGTGTTGAATAAACATGTCGGGGTCCACCCCAAGAGCAGGGTTTGCTAAAGCTTGTGGAAACTGGCAGCAATCGACTGAAGAAATACGGAGTTAGAAACAACAGTAAAGAAAGAGACATGAGACACAGAGTAGAATTAAAGGTGGAAGCTCAGGGATCCATTGCCCGTTTGTGGGCTTCTGGCAATGGCCCAGAGTGTTTGCTCCACTCTGCTTTGCCCGGAGGGTAAGATGAGGGAGGGAACAAAGATATCAGCAGTTTCTCTGAGTGAGCATGACAGCTCCTATGGTTAGTATTTAAGGGTTTCAGAAGCCTTCAGAAATCTGATATCTGAGCCTTGCATTGGGAGAGCCTCCTTGTGATCACACACACAGATTTCTAGGGAGGTGTTAAACTCCAACTGTTCTCTGTGGAGTAAAATGCCACCAGCGTTAATCTCCTTGAGGAAACAGTAGGAGGAAGGCATTTTCCTCCTATCACCACCACGGAGGATTTTCCTTTGTGATAAGGGATACAAGCTCTTCCACCCATATCTCAGGGCTTGAGCTGCTTCCTTGATCTCTGCCCTAGGCAAATGCAAACCTCCGCAATGGGTATCTGCTTTCCCTGTTTAATGGGCAGGAAACACCCTAGAAGAAGTATCTTTTTTAGAAGTTTCTATAATCTCTTCTATGGCCATTATTTTCCTCAGAGTGCTCACAGACCCAGCAGGGTTTTTGTAAGCTGTATCCCCAACAGGATAGAATTTCAGAAAAGGCAAGGAGCTTGCTAGCAATGGCGAGGCTTACTCACTAAGCTTACTTTTTAATTTTCCTCTTTTTCTGGGGGTGCTTTCCCTTCCAAGAATGGGGTATTCAGTCCCCATTCTCCCAGGTAATGGTGGGCACCCTTGTCCTGTTCCAGTTGTCAGGAGGAATGCTTTCAACTTTTCCCCGTTCTATATGATGTTGGTTGTGGGTTTGTCAGATATGGTTTTTATAATTTTGTGGTATGTTCCTTTCATAGCTGGCTTCCAGAAAATTTTTATCATGAAAAGGTGCTGGATTTTATCAAATTCTTTTCCTGCATATTTGAGATGATCATATACACTGTTTGTTTTTGCTTGTGTTTTATGTGACAAATCATGTTTATTGATTTACATATATTGAACTATCCTTGCATCCCTAGGATGAAACTCACTTGATCTTGGTAAATTATCTTTTTGACGTGATGTTGAGTTTGATTTCCTAGTATTTTATTGAGGACTTTGAGGTCTTTATGCATAAGGGATATTGCTTATAATTTTCTTTTTGTGTTGTGTCTTTTTCTGGCTTTATTATCAAGGTGATATTGGCTTTGTAGAATGAGTCAAGGATGATTCTTTCCTTCTCATTTATGGAATATTTTTAGGGTAGATGGCAGTTCTTTGTAGGTCTGGTAGAATTTGGCTGTGAATACTTCTGGTCCAGAGTTTTTGTTGTTGTTGATAAATTTTTGTGTTACTGCTTCAATGTCACGGTTAATTATTAATCTGTTCAGGATTTCTATTTTTTCCTGATTCAGTCTTGAGTGGTTGTGTGTTCCAGGAATTTATCCACTTCTCTAGGTTTCCTAATCTGTTTGCCTTGAGTTTTTCATAGTTTTCATGAATGATTAATTTGTGTTTCTGTGGTATTGGCTGTAATGTCTCTTTTTTTTCATTCCTGATCGAGTTTATTTGAGTTCTTTCTTTTCTAGCTCTGACTAGTGATTTTGTTTTCTATTTATTTTGTTTATCTTTTCAAAGAGCAAGCTTTTTTTCCTTTGATTTTTGATTGTTTTCTCTTACCCTTTTTATTTTTTTAACTTTTTTTTTTCTTTTCTTTCTTTCTTTTTTTTTTTCGAGATAGAGTCTCAAGCTGTCACTCTGGGTAGAGTATCATGGCATCGTAGCTCACAGCAACTGCCAACTCTTGGGCTCAAGTGATCCTCTTGCCTCAGTTTTTCTATTTTTAATAGAGAAAATATTAGGGTCTTTTAATAGAGAAAATAGAGGGTCTCACTCTCACTCAGGTTGATCTCGAACTGGTGAGCTCAAGCAATCCACTGCTTTAGCCTCCCAGAGTGCTAGGATTATAGGCATGAGCCACTGTGCCTAGCCATTACCCTTTTTAAATGACTAATTTTACATGTATATTTTCTCTCTTGGTGAAATTTTATTTCAGCAACATTGAAGCAGTTAATACAAAAATTTATCAACAACAACAAAAACCCTGGACTAGATGCACTTTTCATGTGCCTCTATTGTAGTAAACACTATTGATGTTATAAAAATTAAGCAAGAGTAAAAAAATAATCTTAATTAAACTTTAAATCAAGGGAAAGAAAAAAATAGGAAATAAAGATTACACTAGAGAAATAAAATTTACATGAAATGAGTAAAATTCAGACCTAATTGAAATGTGTTAGTGGTATCCACAGCAATTTGCAACTACCAGGAATTTTCTCCCAAGTAATCACTCTTCTGTACCTGCAGGCCTAACATCAAGTAGTTTCTTTTCTTGGTAACTCCTTACCCCATTTCCACTTGTCCCCTTTGTTTTGTGATGACCTCCATTGCCTTTGCCACTTCCCTGCCCTTTTCTTGGCCTTCTCATGAGTTATGCACCCATAAACCTTTTGCACACCACAGTCACAACATCTACTATAAATATCTCTTTGATTTTCTTTCTTTGCCAATATATTATAGTTTTCTTGAAGAGAAATAGAGATGATGTCTTATTTTTTCTTTGTATCTGCAGCCTAGCACAGTGTCTATTGTGTGATGGCAATGAAATATCAGATAGATGGATGTTGAATAAACCTTAATGTCTTGGTGTACTGTTGCTTAGTATGTTTATTAATTGTGAGGTAATAGAATTATTTAAAGCCAAGCTACTGCCTCCTGGGTTTAAGAAGATAATCAAATCCTAGAATTGGTTTACAATATGATTGATTCTTTTGCACTATATTGTATTTATCTGATTTTGACTCATCTCCAATTATGTTATTTGATGACTTTACATTTTAAAATCTCAACTCATGTAGATGACATGTGCAAATATTAAGAGGGTTTAAAATCTAGAGCTTAGTATTCAAATCTGAGCTTTACATCAAATTGGCCAAGCCTATAAAACTGAAAATTCATTCCGAAGTCCTTTCTATTCTATTCTTTAAACTGGCCAAATTCCCTGTCCTACTCAGCACCCTGGCCTAGCACCTGGCCCTTGAATTGGCCATGCCTACAAATGAGACCCTATGATACTGTCCATCCTGTAAGATGTCACTTCCTGAATGCTTCCTGACCTCCTCTGGCAACATCACTAGTGAATAGTTTTATGCTTTTTTTTATTTTTCTTTTTGGAACTAATATTCAAGGTGACTTTTCTGGTTCTCACTGCATTCATTCATTAATTGATATGCCTGTTGATGTATATATATTTCCAGCTGCTTTAGGTAATATCCTCCCCAATTGTGGTCTAACCCTTAGCATTCTCTCATATGTGGCCTGAGGTCTCCATCAACTTGGTCTGATTTTTCACAGACTCTAAGATCTCTTAGGAATTGCATCTGCACTCCTCTGGCTCAAGTCCACTGTTGCTTACCTTAATCTACTCCTTTATTATTTAATCCCTGGTTGGTCACAAATCATAATGTTGTTTCTTTTCTTTTTCCTTAACCAACCCATTGCTGTACATTAAAAACAGATTAACAATGCAGGAAGGCAGTTTTGTTAATGTCACTTTCATAGAAATTTTTCAATGGCTTCCATTGCCTGTGAAAGAAAGTTCATATGGCCTAGCATGGTGGCTCACACTTGTAATTCTAGCACTCTGGGAGGTCAGAGCCGGCTGATCCCTTGAACTTGAGACCAGCCTAACCAACAGAGAGACCCTATCTCTACTAAAAATAGAAAACTTAACCAGGTGTTGTGGTGAGCACCTGTAGTCCTAGATACCTGGGAGGTTGAGGCAGGAGAATCACTTGGACCCAGGAGTGTGAGGTTGAACAAGGCTGAGGACATGGCAGTCTAGCCTGGCCAACAAAATGTGACTCTCTCAAAGAAAAAGAAAAAAGAAAAAAAGAAAAGAAAGAGAGAAAGAAGGAGGAGGAGGAATGGGTGGGGAGGGAGGGACGGAGGGAAAGAAGAAGGGAGGAAGGAAATTCATATAGTTTACCCTGACATTCAGGGCTCTCCATGAAATCGCCTTAACATATCTTTCTAGCTTTATTTCTTAAAACTTTTTTTCACATACTCATATTCCCTCTCTCCATCATTTGCCTGACAAAATGTCCATTAAGCACTCTATCTCGGGTCTCCAGCCTTGCCTGATTGATGTTACTGTGTTTACATGATTACAGACTTCAGCCCAGCTAAGCAGCCATGACTCTTCCATAGTAGGCTCCTATTCACTGTTTGGGACAATTTTCTGTACCTTCCTAACCCTCTTCACCTTTCCCTTCCCCTCCTCTATACAGGCACCCAGGAAAATGATCTCACCTATGACTCACTGAGAGCACACAAGCTCAAAGGGGGATTCTTATCTTTCCACAGACACATCTAAATGTCTGATTCTTATCTTCACCTGTGTTCTCCTAATTGCTTTCTGTTATAGCAAAGAAAGGGTCCCTCCTACCCTTTATGGTCTCTCTTGTCACTAGTGCTCCAGGCCATCATTTCACCTTCCCAGCCATGTCACTTATTTACCTTGTTTTATGCTTGCATCATACACTCTTCTTTATTAGCTCATTCCTGTTTAGGAACACATTGGTGTCTCACAATCTCTGCAAAAACTTCCTGTGATATCTCATAGCTCAGACCCCTTGTCCCACTCTTACCTTCAAATAAGGTAAACATTTTGAAAAGATTTTCTCCACACATTATCATCACCTCTCCCATTTCCTTTTTAATCCACCATATTCTGCTTCTTCCCTGCACACTTAGATAATGGTATTCAGCCACAAGGACTCTAATTCAGGTCCCAAACAACTCTCCTGCTGTCAGACTTCATGGAAACTTTTCTGTGCCCATCTTACTTGAACTCGTGTCCTTATACAACACAGATGACCACTTGTTTCCTCTTGACTTACCTCCATTCCTGGCCTACATCAAACCATATATCCCTGACTTATTGACTTCTTTATCTGTTATCCTTCTCTAACTTGCTGAATCCTACTCTACAGAAACCCTATAGATCTTCAGGATATAGTCCAAAGTCCTTTCTTCTTTAGTTTTACCCTGTATTGTCTTATTCTTGGCCCTAAATATCACCTATAGTCTAATTCTCCCTAAGTTTGTATCTCTAGTCAATCTCTGGCTCCCTCGCTCTTGAACTCTCGATTCATATATTTGTAGGTAAACTTTATATTTTCTCTTTTTATCTAACCTTTTGTTACAAGCTTGCTCCAAACATGGTCTTCTTCTATCATCTCCCATCCCAGGTGATGACATCACCACCTAGTTTGTCACTCAAGCTAAATACATTGGTAAAAAGAAAAAGTGGAATTTAGGATAAGTGCAGTGAAGGAAATAAGTGGAGTGCAATGATGTAAAATAATAAGTTGGAGTAGAAGTGAGAACATATTAATGAGGTAGGTCAGCAAAATCTCTTGAAGAATTTGACATTTCAACTAAAACACAAAATAAGAGAATGAATCAGACATATGGAGAGGCAGGGGAAAACCATTGCTTGGAAAGGAAATAGCAAGGGGAACACTATTTCAGGGAAACAGCATTTTAATAATAGTCATAAATCTAATATCTCTGGAGCAAAATAAATGAGGAAAGTAACAGGATATGAGGGTGTAAAGATAGACAAAGACTAGATCAATGTATGCATTTCAGTAGTTCAGGTAAGAGTGGTGTGGCTTCAAATTGAGAGGTAGAATTGAAGAGAATGGATTGAATCTTTTAAAAAACTGTTTTAATTTTTACTGTGGAAAAATACCTAACATTAGATTTATCATTTTAACTATTTGTATATGTATAAACCAGTGGTATTAAATACATTAGCAAAGTTGTGTAACCATCACCACTATGGATAGCCAAAACTTTATCATCCCCATCAAAAATGCTGTACCCAATGGGGGGAAAACTGTAAAATAAAGAGGTTTATTCTGAGCAAAAAAAAAATTTAAAAAATTAAAAAGAAATGCTGTACCCATTAAATGATAACTCCCTCTTCCTACCAGCCCCTGGTTACCTCCATTCTACTCTCTGGTTTAATGAAATTGTCTGTTATAGGTACTTTCTATATAAGTGGAGTTATACAATCTTTGCCTTTATTTATCTGGCTCATTGCAGTAGATATAATGTTTTCAAGGTCCATTCACAGTATGGAAGGTTAAAATGTCATGCTTTTTTATTGGCAAATTAAGTTCCATTCCAACCCACATTTTTTATTTATCTAAGATATATTTAATATTTATTTTGTATGTAGACTTGGTAAAACTTGGTCATGGCTTAGATGATGAAGTAGATGAAGGTCCCCAGTATGATTCTGAGGTTTCTAACTCGTGAAAATGAGTGACAGGCAATTGACTTAGTGAAATGAGGAAGGCCAGAGAAGGTTATTCCTTAATCCATATCAAACTGAATTAAAAGTCACAGTGTACTAGATAGAGGGTGATTCCTGAAGGCATGCCCCCCAGATGACTCTTAAATGATGGTTATAAGTTAACCATGTTGAGAGGTTTATATGGAAAGGTTGGAAACAGAAGAAAAGAATGAACGAAATGATAGAAGTCATTTGCTGAGAACTTTGTTTTATTCCTTTTGCCTGGAATATCCTCTCCTAATTCTCTATATCCCTGTCTAAAATATACCTGACCTGCAAGTCCCAGGTGAAATGCCAGCTCTTCAGATTTCCTTGGGCACTTACATATGGCATTTGCCATCTGTAGCATATTTGCTTCCTGCCATAGGACCCAGTACTGTTGTCTGGCATGAAGAAGACTGGAGGCAAATGTGAGGACTTGATTCCCATCAGGAATATGCCAATTACTAAGCATAAAACAAGCCAAGAGGCTATAAAGAATATTGGCTGCAATAATTCTTATTTGATGATTTTTAATTTAAGTGCTTTGTGTCCTAATTAAGCTGTACGATTATTTGATGTCATTACATTTTTGGAGCAGTGAGTAAAGCCCTCAAATTAGAGGTTAAACACCATAAAAACATATTATTTCAAAAGAAGAAGTGGACAATCCTAAAATAATTAAGAGACTGCTGGTTTTTTGTTGTTGTTGTTGTTACCATGTAATTCTGATTACATCAGAAAGATTAATTTCTGGATAGAACTAGCAAAACAGAAAAATACAGATGTAGTTATTTCTAAGGGGTTATGGAAACTGGGCTAGAATTAGTTGAGATGCAACTTGCAAATACCAAATGTTTTAAAATAATCTATGTGAACTCAAAATGTATTTCCATTATAATGAGAAGTACATACTTGCAAGCATGTATGTAGATTTTGGATATAGAGGTGATGTGCAGAGAATTTTTAATTTTATCTTTACTTGCTCTAATAGTTTATTTGACTATCTGGCAGTATAGCTCTCTCATACTATTTCTCAATGTCCAGTTTTATGAAAATGTGACATTGTTTTATATGATGTCCTAAAGAAAACCTGGCTAATTATGGACTTCAGTAAAGCACTCAGAAATCTGTACAATAGTGTGTCAAATATTTTACTTTTGAAAAAAGGCAAGAGTCTGGTTAAATATAAACCCATAGTTCAGGGTTAAGAAGAAAAACATTAGAGAGTTGGTTTATGTGAAAATGAAAGAACAGAGAAAAGAATGCTCTCCATTGTTTTGAGTGACACAGAATTGGCAGGAATCCAAATGCCACGGGAGGCAAGATTAATACTAAGTATATCTGTCAACATCCTGTTTGAAAATCTCAGCCAGGATCAGAGGTACCTGAAAACATCCAAAGGGGGTTTCGCCTGAGAGTGAGTCACAGTCTCTGTAGCAGAAAGCCCTAAAATAGCAGCATAAGATGTTAAAAGTCCAACCAAGCATAGTGATCATCTTGTCCAGCTCCTGTGTTTTTCAGATAGGAAAACTGGGGCCCCAGAAATTCTCTCTTCTGCTGTCCTTGGAAGCATCAGGTAATAAAGAGAATATGAACTTTGGAAATAGGTAGAATTAGGTTCAGATCGCAGCTCAGTCTCTCAGACAAGTTCCTCCCTATCTCTGAGCCTCTGTTTCCTCAACTATAATATATGGATTAAAATAGAGACTTTACAGGGCAGGAGTGATATGCAAAACATACCTGGCACATTTTCTATTAACCTGGATGGAGTCGAAACACATTTTTCTTAGTAAAGTATCACAAGAATGGAAAAGCAAGAATCCAATGTAGTCAGTACTAATATTAATGAAGCCAGTAGATGATCTAATACACACTCACATTAGAGAAAATTTCAGTTCAATTCAAGTTGGGGGAGGGGGTAATGGGAAGGATTGGTGAGCTTCCACTTAATGGGCACAGTGTAAAGGTATATGCACACCTCTTGGGTGTGGAACACAACTACAAAAGGAAGTCTACATAACAAATGCAAGCATTGTAACCTAGTTGTTTGCACCCTTATATTATCTGAAATTTTTTTTAAAATCTAGCTCATAGCAAGAATGAGGGAGAGGTGGGGAAAGGAAGAGCAGAGAGAGGGAAGGAGTGAGGGGGATGGGGTCTTGGTGTGTGCCACACCTTTGTGGGGCAAAACATGATTGTAAGAGGGACTTTACCTAACAGATGTAATCAGTGTAACATGGTTTCTTGTACCCTCAATGAATCCCCAACAATAAAAAAAAAATGTAAAAAAAAAAAATCTAGTTCATAAAAAATGAACAAATACTAGGTCTTATTGCCCACAGTCCTGAGATTAGTAGTAGAATAAGGACACCCATTTCAATCCACCTGTATTGTTTTTAATATACCTCTCGAGACCCCTAATCAGTAGATCCCGTCTCAAAAAGGGGGCGAGGAGAAGGATTCTTACACTCTTCTATGAATACTTAGGCTTTTAATAATCTGGAAATATCAAATGAGTCAGTATTGTCTAAAATGCCAAATCGAACTTACTAATTTTTCCAGAACATCAACCTAACAAAGGATAATTCAACACAAAGGGCCAAAATCTAATAACTTGAGAAAACTCTTATAATTATAGTCAAAGGAATCTTCCTGAATTGAATCTTTCATGCTTAAATATGTATGGGGACTCAGTGCCAATGTTGTATACATGTTTGCCAAATTAGGTTTTGTAAACTATACAATAGCCTACATGTTTTTTTTTTTAATTCAGCAAGATCACATTAGATTTATGTAACATTTAAGATAGAAAACAAAAATCCAGATCTTTAAAGCCTGAGTGAATTATAGCATAGAGATAAAGGAAAACTGCTTAAAACTTAATGGTTTATCTCTGTTGAGTGAGATAAAGCTGAAATGTTTACTTACCCTAATTATCTGTCTCCATTGTATGTGTACCTGACATGAAAATACAGGCCCTACTACTTATAGGATAGACTTAATGAAACACAGACAATCTGATTGCTCAGATCTTTTAGTTTCATCTAATTCTAATTTACCTGTATAAATATAGTCATTAGCCACGACATGTTAAATTAGGACAATTTAAATTTCTACAACCAGGCATCTGCTTTACTGAATACCTTTGAAACTAGTCAAATAGTCCCTTTGAAAACCCATATGAATCTTAGTCTATAAGCGAATGCTCTGGTTACTATTTGGTTGTTTCCAGGTGTCTGGGGTCACCAATATGGTAAGATAGAACATAGCTGAGAAAGGTAAGAGTTGTGAACTGGAAAAGATATTAAGGTCACAAATTAGCCAACAGGCTAAATCTCACCAACCAAAGCGTTTTAATTGTTCCTTAAAGTATTGGCCTCTGCTTTACATTAGATATTTTGCCATAGTTTCAACCAATCAAGAGGTTTCACACTGCATATAGGAGCTCCAGTTTCCTTTGAAAAGTCAGCTAATTGGGCAACCCTCGGCCTGAAATCTTGCATGGTAGCTTTTGTTTAATGCTGAAGGCTGGTCACCCCTTAAATGCAATGAGTTCTTTCCAGAGGCCCTGTCTCCCATCAGTCCTGAAGGGGTAACAAGCCAATTCTGCTCACTGATCTTACAGCTCCTGATCTGATCCAAATCCACATTTTATAGATGAAATAAAACCAATACCCAGATAATCCCATGACAGAAGCTAGCTGCAGAACCCCGATCTTCCAATCAACTATGCCTTTTTCCATTAAAAACAGACTTTAGTGAATTAGTCTGTTCGTTATGCCTTAAGAAATAAATGAGCACAGAAATACAATCTAGAGCAAGATTTATAAGAAATGAAGTAACTTAAGTAAAAAGTAATACCACCTCAGACAAATTATCACTTGCTACTTAGCTTGATCTATGAAGAAGAAGATCTCTGAATTGGCCTTCCTTGAATCTTGAATGCTAACACACGTAAGAGTTACTTAGAGAATTAGTGGAATTTAAGTCTTTAGCTTCTTTTTGAAGAAGTTCTAATTTGCTATGTCGATGTTGAGATGCAGGATTTTGCATTTTTAATGAGTATCACAGGGATTTATTACACTGATTCATCAGAGTAAACAGTCACTTCCACATCTCCAGTTCTGATCTTGAGTGTGAGACCCTCACCCTGGTCCTCTGTTCCCATTCATTCAGAGAGTGCAAGTTTTCTGGTGTGGTCCATGATTCTTTTCTGTCTTTCTCCGTGTTTTCTGTTTTGTGGTTGATTAAAGAAAACCCTAAAGAATATATAATGACAGGTGTAGTGTTAAGGACCAACCTCCCAAATGTAATTGCTCACCCAGAATATTTTTACATGATGACTAGGTTACTAGTAGGCAATATCTCCTCTTTACTCTGTTCTGACTTTGATCTTCTTTCTAGGGAATGCTTTCTTCGAAATAAAAAATATTGTCTTTCAGAACCAAATCTATCAGAAGTTTTGATAACTTTAGTTTGAAACTTCAAGTCAATTTGTTCTGTATTTCTTCCTTAAAACTTAGGTCTTTGGGCGGCGCCTGTGGCTCAAAGGGGTAGGGGGCCAGCCCCATATGCCGGAGGTGACGGGTTCAAACCCAGCCCCCGCCAAAAACTGCAAAAAAAAAAAAAAAACCTTAGGTATTTGAAATGTCTTATACTTAATCTTCTATACCTTTTAAACAGGCTTTTACTATAACCAAGCAAGTAGAATAAATGCTGTTACATAGACGTTCCGTTACATTTGATCATTCTTTGATTCCGTTTAATTGAACTAGCTTTGATATCCTATATCAGAATCCATTTAAGTTTATCTTAAAACAATTTTAAAGGGAAAAATTTTATATTCACTTCAAAAAAAAGGAAAAAAATTTAATCTTTTTTATGGCAAAGATTGCCAAAAGGGGCTATGATGTCTGTTTATATTGAAACGTTGCAAAAATAACACTATATTAGAGAAGATAAAGGGGGGAGAAAATTCCATCAAAGCACTGAGTTGGATTCCCAGGAGGATAGTTTTGAATGTCAAAGTTAAGGTTCTCAGGTTTTAAGTCCTTATAGCAGAGCTATCCTTGATATGAAAGTGTGCATATCAAATCAGGCCAGAAATAGACGAAGAGACAAGGCTTGGAGGATTTTTAATATTTTTCAACAGAAAAGAACCATATATATGTATGTATAGAACAGTATAGTTTTAGAAAAAGTGAAAAGTGCAAATATAGTATTTTCTTTTCTGTTAGTCTTTTTTTTTTTTTTTTAGTTTTCCCCTTAGGAATTAGTCTTTAGAAAGTTTTCTCATTTCTTTTTCTTTCTTTCACAATTTTACACTACAATCGGTGTTCTACTTTAGGAAAACACTTGAAAAATAATCATTTGAGAATATGAAAATATTTAAGAACTTTTCAACTTCTAATGTATTTCACTATAAAAGTGACTTCTGTATTATTACAACAGAAGTTTAATATGCTTCAGAAGTAATTCATTAACATGATTCTACCCAGTAATTAAGACTCTCTTTCATAGCAAATGAGAAGTGAACATGCTGGAGTGTGTAATAGTAGTGGCTTGAATGAGTTAAGGGCGTCTTTATGAATAACACAGGAACTTAGGAACTAGATGGTGTAAAAACAACACTCGAGTTGTTTCGATGGCCTGGAAGAGAACCTAATATGGCCCAAATGGTAGTTAATGGAAAAGAAGAGCTGGTTTAGTTACTTGATGCAGAGTTTCCTATATAATTGAAAGAACATTTGTAGGGGTAGTAATTAAAGAAAAGGAAAAAGAAAACCTGAAATCATACCCTACTCTGAGCTGCAGTAAGTGGTTCTGTTCAGCAGGTGCAAGAAGGCGGGGCAGAGAGGAGGCGGGGCAGAAAGGAGGCGGGGCTGCAGGGGAGGAGCAGAGGTGAACACAGAGCAGCAAAGAAGTTTGACTCCATGAAATACTCAGATAGAGACAAGGCCGACTTTGGGGAGCTCATCCCTGGCTCTGTGCTCAGGTTGTCCTAGAGGGCCGGGCGTTGGAGGGTGGGGACAGGGCAGGGAGGTGGAAAGACAGAGGTCGCTCTGATTGAAATGGTTCCAGGCAATTCTGTAGCAATTCCATACTTAGGACAGATTTGCGGTTTTCTAAATAACCCTCCTGCCTCTGAAGTGCAGAGATCACGTCTCATGGGAGATTTTTTGCTGTGAACAGAGGTCCTTGACCTCAGTTTTGCTTTCTCCGTGGAGCCTGTCCTAGATCCAGAGCCTTGGAGAACAGCTGGAGAGTGAGTTTCTCGGCATTAACTAGATATTTAGAAAGAAAATAACAATTTTATGAATGAGGAATGAGTCATATACATGTTTTAATATTTAGTTCCAAATGTTATAGAACACTGCTAATTTTAAATTCCAGAGCAAACGTTAGGAATTATGTCTTTATTTCTCTGTTTTGCATTTTTTTTCCAGGGGGGTGGAGTGGGATGCTTCTTTTCCAATTAAAAAATGCTTCAATGCAGAAGTGGAAAGAGGACCCCCCAAAGCAACTATTCTCTGCAGACATTTGCTGAGGAGGGAGAGTGGTGGTAAGGGTCAGGCGCCTTCCAGAGAGAAACGCATGCCCTGCTCTGAGGCTATGGACCAAGGTCCCCATCAGTGCAAGCTATGTGCACGGTGTTGGCAGAAGAAGCAATGTTTGGAGAGTTCCTGGGACAACATGGGGACAGGCTCAGTCAAAAAGCAGCAAAGTCAACAAGCCAGAGGGCTGCTCCTGAACTTCAGGGCTGTAAACACAGCCTTGCCACTGCCGGCCATAAATTATCAAAGTTGTCATCCTGCTCTGAAAAGAAAAAAAGGATGAGAAGAAGAATCAATGAGAAAAAAAAAAAAAAAGAGCTGTCCATTCAAACCCAGTCACCCAGCAGAGAATCTGCTGATTCGAAGCTCTTCCCTGGGTTTGTGGATGCTCCGTGTAGACCCAAGCCTGACCTTACTCTCTCAGGACCGCGGTCACAGCTGGTAGTGTTTTCGGTATTATAGTAAATTCTCCAAACAGCCTGCACATTAATCCTCAAATATTCACCCAAATACCTTAAAGGCAGAGATGCCCTGTCAGGACAACAATGAGCAGAACAAAAGGGGCACAGGCTCTCAGTTGTGCGTGGGGCCCCGGGTTCCTCCGTGTCCCATGTACATTTCCCCTGAAACTTAAGTAATGGCTTCATATTCCCAGAGAAAACTGCCCAGCTGGTTCCGAAAAGAACCGGCCTCACAGGTGTTTAGCAACCCACGTGACTTTATCCATCATTCATCAGAGACATTTTAACATTTACTTTGCATATCAAATTATCCGAAGAAAGAGAAAAGTGTAAAATGAGTCCGAAAAACAGGGATCTGACTAACCTAGCATTTTGGCTGTGCCTCTGTTTTGTCCTTGCTCTAAAACTGTCATAGCATTGTAAGATTTTGTTGAAAATTGTGTATATGGAAACTCCCAGCGCCATGGGTGTTTATTCCTTTTCCTGGGGATATCTGCTCCTCTTAGAGATGCTGTGACTGTAAAGCAGGGTTGCATCCTAAACTCAGATATGCACGTAAAGTGCAATTGTTTTGTTTTGTTGTTTTTGAGACAGAGCCTCAAGCTGTCACCCTGGATAGAGTGCGTGGCATCACAGCTCACAGCAATCTCCAATTCCTGGGCTCAAGCGAGTCTCCTGTCTCTGCCTCCCAAGTAGCTGGGACCACAGGCGCCTACCACAACGCCTGGCCATTTTTTGGTTGCAGCCGTCATTGTTGTTTGGCGGGCCCGGGCTGGATTCGAACCTGCCAGCTCAGGTGTACGTGGCTGGCGCCTTAGCCTGTTGAGCCACAGG
>CAUYON010009504.1:0-14485 GCA_963573935.1 Arctocebus calabarensis | reverse complement strand
TGAGCCACAGGCGCTGAGCCAGTAGTTCAGTAGTTTTAAAACAGAGAATTGGGCAGAAACTGGCAGGACTTTGAAAAGAGTGTTAATAAAAAACCTAAAGTTTGGGCGGTGCTTGTGGCTCAGTGGGTAGGGCGCCGGCCCTATATACCAAGGGTGGCAGGTTCAAACCCAGCCCCGGCCAAACTGCAACAAAAAAATAGCCGGGCATTGTGGCGGGCACCTGTAGTCCCACCTACTTGGGAGGCTGAGGCAAGAGAATCGCCTAAGTCCAGGAGTTGGAGGTTGCTGTGAGCTGTGTGACACCACGGCACTCTACTAGAAAAGTGAGACTCTGTCTCTACAAAAAAAAAAAAAAAGCCTAAAGTTTGTTGAAGAGTCTGTTAATAAAAAACTGATGATCTTTGAGGAGGCTGAAGAGAGGACTGGAAAATGCCATTGGAAACTGATAGAAAGGGGATACTACCTGAACAATGGCAGAAAGTTTAGCAACATTGTCACTTACAGTAATGTAGAAAGTACAGAATATAACTAATCAACTGGGAGGTCTAAATAAAGAGATTTGTAGACAGACTGTTGAAGGTAACACCTGCTTTCTTGTTGCTTATAGTAAAATAAAAGAAGAGAGGGTACACTAAAAAAAAAAAAACACTTGAACAAAAAAGACCCAGAATTTGTTGGGTTTGAACATTCTCAGCCTTTCCAGATAACAAATGATGTTTAAATTAACAAATGGCTTCCAGGCAAAGATTAAATAAAGGGCAGTCTTAGGAAAACATGATCTAAAGGTGAAGCTGAGGATGTGATTATAAAGTCCTTTCTTAAGCCCTGAGAAATGACCAAGCACAATGTCTCACACCTATAATCCCAGCACTTTGGGAAGCCCAGGCTGGAAGATTGCTTGAGACCGGGAATTCACGACAGTCAACATATTGAGGCCCTGTTACAAAAAATTTAAAAGTCAGCTGAGTGTGATAGTGTGTGCCTGTAGTTCTACCAGGAGGCTGAGGCAGGAAGATCACTTGAGCCCAGAAGTTGAAGGCTGCAGTGAGCTATCATGACGCCACTGCTCTCCAGCTTGGGTGATAAGTGATACCCTTTTTTTTTTTTTTTTTTTTTTTTTTTTGAGAAAGAGCCTCAAGCTGTCACCCTGGATAGGGTGCTGTGGCATCACCGCACACAGCAACCTCCAACTCCTAGGCTCAAGTGAGTCTCCTGGCTCCGCCTCCTAAGTAGCTGGGATTACAGGCGCCCACCACAACGCCCGGCTATTTTTTTTTTTTTGGTTGCAGCCTTCATTGTTGTTTGGCGGGCCCGGGCTGGATTCGAACCCATCAGCTCAGGTGCACGTGGCTGGTGCCTTAGCCCATTGAGCCACAGGCGCCGGGCCAAGTGATACCCTTTTTACTAAAAACAAAACAAAAAACTCAAAAATATCCAAGAGGATACCTCAGAGGACCATTCAATCAAGTAATAGCACTTCCAAAAAGCTTTTAGGGTATTATCTTGCAGAGATTTACGAGTGTGGCTTTTTTCTAATGAATTGAACCCCAGGACTTGCAAGACACCCAATAAGTTATAAAGAGAATTGACAGAAACACTACCAGCTTGGACTAAGAGACAGAGCTAGAACGAAAGGAGAAGAGGCCTTTGGACCACCAAACTTCTACAGGCAAGAAGCAGGCTGAGGAAATTGTGGAGCTGCAAACATCCTTCATGGAAGAGGCAGAGCAAGAGCAATCGTTGCTTGTGTGTCTATGGAGAATCCTTCCTGAACAGGAGTAGGCATCAGAGTTCCCAATATTTGTCCAACTATATTATTGAATTTCTATGGACCAGTACGCCTCCTGTTTCTCCCCGTTTTGGACAAGAGTGCCCCTAGTGGTTACTTGTGTGTGTTTCTGCCATTGCATATTGTGTCTTTAGAAGAGATTAACTTATTTCTTTAGTTCACAGGTCTTCAGATAAGAAATGTACTTAAGAAGCTGTAGTTAAGAAACTTCACCCAAGGCTCGGCGCCTGTGGCTCAACGGGCTAAGGCGCCAACCCTGGCCCCCAAACAATCACGGTACATTGGGCCAGTGTCCTACTCAATGAGCCACAGGCGCTTATTAATTAATTAATTTATTTATGTATTGACTTATTTTTTGTTTAGATATTGAACTGTTATTGTATGGGATCCCTAGCCCAAGAGAGGACGAGTCCAGCCGGCAGCTACTGATTCCCCCTGCTGAGACGTTGTCTCCCCTACTCAGGTCCAGGTGGTGTTGGGGGTGTGTGTAGTGGGGAGTGGAGCCCCTACAGGGAGTCCCTATGCGCACGGAGCCATAGTAGAAAATAAATAATACAAGAAATAAAAAACGGCTCTTCCCCGTGCCCCCCTCTCACACAGCAGCCAGGGGTGCCTAAGCTGTGCCTGGCAGTGCTGGTTGCTTCCTCCCCTTCCCCTTCTGCCAACTCTCAATTGCATTGCGCACGTGCAAGCACCTGTCCTAGCACAAGCCCCTGTCCTAGTGCAAACACTGCCATTTAACTGAATCTGGGGTGATTTTTATTTTTATATCTGTCTGTTTAGAGCTTTTAGCCATGATTTAATTGGATTATCACTTTATACTTGCATCATAGGAGTCCCTTCTATATTCTAGATAAAATCCCCTTGTCACCTATATTATTTGCAAATAATTTTGCTCATTGTGTACATCATCTATGAAACATAAAAGGGCTTTCTGTTGTGAAAAAGCAATTTATTTCTTTTGTTCATTTGATGTTTATACTTTGGTTGTCATTTGTGATAACCGACTGTCAAAAGGCGTCATAAAGATTTACTCCTTTTTTTCTTTGAAGATTAATTCGGTTTTAGCTGTTATACTACATCTTTGATGTATTTTTGAGTTAATTTTTATGTAAAGTCTGAGGTAAGGATTCAATGGCATTCTTTTGCATGTGGCTGTCCAGCTGCACTAGCACTGTTTGTTAGAAAAGATTATTCCTTCCCCCATTGAATGGTCCTGGTACCCTTGTCAAGATTCTGAATGGGTTTATTTCCAAACTCTCAATTTGATTCCATTGATCTATATGTCTATACGTAGGCCAGTATCACTGTCTTGATTATAGTTGCTGTGTAATATGTTTTGAAACAGAAGAATGTGAGTTTTCCAACTTTGTTTTATTTAACACTATTTTAGATAGTCTGAGTCCCTTGACGTGTCTTATGAATTTGAGAGTTAGCTTGTCAATTTCTAAAAAGAAATAGATGGAGATTCTGATAGAGATGGATTGATTGTGTACATCAATTTGGGGAATAATAACAATCTAACAATATTAAACCTTTTGATTCAAGAAAATGAGATGTTTTTCCATGTATTTAGACCTTTATTATTTCAAAAATATTGTGTCATTTTCAGGGTATAAGTCTGGCTATTATTTTCTGATATTTATTCCCAAATGTTTAATTCTTTTAGATGCTACCCATACTGGATGTTTTAAATTTTCTTTTTAGTTTGATCACTGGAAGTATATAGAAATGCAATTTATTTACTTATGTATTATTTTTTTCTGTAGAGACAGTCTCTCTTTATGACCCTCAGTAGAGTGCCGTGGCGTCACAGAACTCACTGCAACCTGCAACTCCTTCGCTTAGGTGATTCTCTTGCCTCACCCTCCCACTGGCTGGAACTACAGGCCAGCCACAATGCCCGCCTATTTGTTTGTTGCAGTCTGACCGGGCCGGGCTTGAATCTGCCACCCTCATGACATGGGGCTGGTGCTCCACCCACTGAACCACAGGCGCTGCTGCACAATTTATTTTTGTACTTAGATTTTTTTATCCCAGGAGTCTTGCTAAAGTCACTGATTAGTTCTGATAGAGTTTCAGTGGCTTCATTAGGATATTCTATACGTAAGATCGTGTCAACCATGAATGAAGATAATTTTACTTTTTCCTTTTGAATCTCAACCTCTTTTATTTCTTTTTCTTCTCTAACTGCCTTAACCAAAATTCCTAGTACAATATCTAATGGAAGCGGCAAGAGCACACCCCCTTGTCTTCTTGCTCCTGATCTTAGAGGAAAAGCGTGCAGTCTGTCGCTGTCAAGTATGATGTTAGCCGTGGTGTTTTCATAGATGTATTTTATCTAGTTAAGGAAGTTCCCTTCTATTCCTCATTTATTGAATGGTGTTATGAAAGGGTTTACATGTCAAATCTATTAAGTGTAGGGTAGAAGTTTCTTAATACAATAATTAAGTAAGTGAGGTGAAGGCTATGCTAACCAGTTTGATGTAAGCATTTCAAAATGTATATAAAATCAGCACATTGTACCCCAGAATTGCTTCAACGTAGACATTGATTTAATAAAAAAGAACGAATTGTGGCATTTTGTCAAATACTTTTTCTACACCAATTGAGATGATTGCAATGTTTAAGTTTTACTTTTATTGATATGGTGTATACTGAATTTACTTCCCACTTGGTCATGGCGTACAATTCTTTTTGTACATTTCTGGATTCAGTTTGTTCATATATTCTTGAGGTTTTTTGCGCCCATTTTCATAAGAAATAGAGTCTGTGGTTTTCCTTTCTTGGGATGTCTTTATGTGATTTTGGTATCAGAATAATGCTGGCATCATAGAATGATTTAGGACATGATCCTGCCTCTTCTATCTCTTGGTAAGATCTTGGTATTAATTATTCTCTAAATATTTAGTGGAATTCATCAGCGGAGACCATTTGGACCTGGAATTTTCTTCTTGGGTAGTTTATTATTATTATTATTATTATTATTATTATTGTTACTAATTCAATCTATTTACTTGTTAGAGGAGGTCTATTCTGATTATCAATTTCTTCTTTTGTTAGTTTTAGTATTTTGTGCATTTCTAAAACTTGTCTATTTTATCTAAGGTATGTAATCTATTGAAATAACATTGTTTATAACATTTCCTTATGATCATTTTAATTTAATTTTTTTTTTATTGTTAGGGATTCATTGAGGGTACAAAGAACCAGTTTACATTGATAGCTTGTGTCAGAGAAAGATCCTCCCATAATAGTGTTCTGCTCCCAAAAGGTGTTACCACCCTCCCTGATCCCCCAACCCTTCCTTCCTTCCCTTTCTCTGCTCTACCCATCCCCCACTGTGTGCTAAGTCATTAGTTGTTCTCATATCAGAATTGAGTTATTTTTATGTCAGTAGTAAATGCTCCCTTTTCATTCCTGATTCTAGTAACATGAATCATCTTTTTTCTGCCTAGCTAAAATTTTGTAAATTTGTCATCTTTTCAGAGAACAAGCTTTCATTATCTTAAAGTCTTTCTATTATTCTTGAATTTGTTATTTTATTAATTTCTGCTCTAGTCTTTATTATTTCCTTTCTTCTACTAGCTTTAGGTTTAGTTTGCTCTTCTTGCTCCAGTCTTATAGATGGAAGATCAGGTTACTGATTTGAGATTCTCTCTCTCTTTTTTTTATTTTAAGACTGGGTCCAGCCCGGGCTGGCCCCCGCCCTCCGCAGCCGACCAGCCAGCCAGCTGGCTCCTATCCTCTCTCTTTTTTAGTACTGGTATTTACAGCCATAAATTTCAATCTAAGCACTGAGTTAGCAGCAACCGATAAGTTTTGGTATGTGGTGTTTTTATTTTCATTCATCACTGAGTATTTTCTTTTCTTTTCTTTTCTTTTTTTTGAGACAGAGCTTCACTTTGTTACTCTCAGTAGATTGCTGTGGCCTCACAGCTCACAGCTCACAGCAACCTCAAACTCTTAGGCTCAAGTGATTTTCTTGCCTTGGCCTCCCAAGTAGCTAGGACTACAGGCTTCTGCCACAACGCACAGCTATTTTTTTGTTTGTTTAGCAGGACCACACACACCGAGTTTGAACCCACAAGGCCCAGAGCATGTGGTCAGCACCCTAACTATTGAGCTACGGGCACCCAGAATTATTTTCTGATTTCCCTTTTGATTTCTTCTTTGACCCATTGTTTGTCTAGGAGTTGTTTATGTGTGTTTACACATATTTGTGAGTTGCCTATATTTCTTTATATTATTTCCAGTTTCATTCCATCATGGAAATAGAAAATACCTTGCATTATTTCTATCCCTTTAAATTTAGTGAGGTTTATTTTATGATGT
Organism: Arctocebus calabarensis; assembly: GCA_963573935.1. Lineage (NCBI taxonomy): Eukaryota > Metazoa > Chordata > Mammalia > Primates > Lorisidae > Arctocebus > Arctocebus calabarensis. Next base: position 8,361 of record CAUYON010009504.1, on the reverse strand, counting down.
CCAGATGGTCTATTCAAAGTGTTCCACGTGTTTCTGATTTATACTAACTTAATTCCACTGAAATACAGAGGCATTACCTCTATATGGCTCTATTCACAACCCCTTTTTTATGGTATTATTATGACATACACATACACACACACACACACACACACACTTATATATATAATCTACAAATTCCACAAACTCAACAATACGCTGACATAATTTTTACTTCATATAATTTTATGTATTTGAAAGAAGCTGAGAGAAGAACCAAAAACATATATTTACAGATTTAGTTAATAGTTATATTAACCTTGCTATTTTTGGTTGTCTTCATTTGTTCCTATGAATTCCAGTTATTATCTGGAGTCATTTCATTAACTCAATACAGCTTTGCTCCCATCCATCCCCTTTGTTCTGTTGTTGGAAAATATGTTACATTTCTATAACTATATGCACAAAAATATATTATATACGTGTTGATCTATGCAAATAGCTTTTTTTTTTTTTTTTGCAGTTTTTGGCTGGAGCTGAGTTTGAATCCACCACCTCTAGTATATGGGGTTGGCACCCTACCCATTGAGTCACAAGCGCTGCCCTATACACATGGCTTTTAAAATCAATTAAGAGAAGAAAGGAAAAGAAATATTCATTTATACTGTCCCTTATAATTGCAGTTACCATCACCCATGTTTTTTGTTTATCTTATCTACTTATATTTTTATGTGAATAAAATAATATATTTTTTATATAAATAAAATAAATGGGTCTGAATTACTGTGTGGGATCATTAGATTTTAGCCTGAAAAATGTTTCCTTCATTTTTCTTCATTCTTTTTTATTTCTGTTCTTAAAACTGGGCAATCTCAGTTGACCTATCAAGATCACAGATTCTTTCTTCTGCCATTTGAATCTGCTAATCAGCCTTTTATTGAACTTTTCAGTTTAATTATTATGATTCTCAACACCAGAATTTCCATTTTGTTGCTTTTTATAATTTCTACCCTTTTGTTTGGTACATTATATTTGATGTGACTTACCTTCCTTTAATCATGGCTTCCATTAGTTCTTGAAGTCTTTCTCTGTTAAATCCCACATCTAACCTCTCTCACAAGCAGTTTCTTTTGCTTACTTTTATTCTAGTGCATGAGTCATACTTTCATATTTCTGTACATATCTCATTTTTTTCTTGAAACTGAAAATTTTAAGTAATATGTTGTAGCACCTCTAGATACTGGTCCCCCATGTGCTTTTAATTATCTACCTGTTTATTTCTTCAATGACTGCCTAGGTTATTTTAGTGAAGTCTATCCCAACTCACTTCCCTCTCCCTTTCAGTGTGAAACCTTTGATGTTCTTCTTTTTGGGGTTCAGGCTTGGGTATGACCATAGTTATGCTGAAATAACATTGATTTTTGCAGAGCTCTCTATCTCTTTCACTGACCATACCCTGCTGTTTAACTCTATTAATTTCTGGGCGATTACTCTATTATTTCATTTCCTTAACAATGTTCTAGGGCACAAATTGCTCCATAGGCCTATCCAACCAAATCTGGCTCTTTTAGTGGGTTAGTTCCCTAGGTCAATGTTTAAGGCTTGCTCTGTCAGGAGTGGAGAAAGATTGTGGACCAGAAGGATTGTTTGGCTGAGATCTCCTATAACAACTGGGGGAAAAAAGAGAACTATACCATACCTGGCTTGAGGACCTTACCCGGAGTCATAGCTGAGGGATCACAACAAAATGATGGTATGTGGGACACAGCATGTGATCCAGAGCAGTGGGGATCTCATACATTAAGCAAGTGACTGGGAGCCAACAGGAATGGCTATCCCTCCCCAGCACACAGAGGTCCAGTGATGAGAGGATGCCTTTCTGCTGTTTTGGGAGGGAAGCTGCCCTACTCTGAGTAGAAAGCTTGGAAGAGTGTGTGGACTCACACTTGGAAGAGTGTGTGGACACTATACAGTAAACATTTGAATACTGGGTGGACTGGATTTACTGTTGGTTTGGTGGTTGGTGAAGCAGCCATACTGGGAATGTCCCAGCTGCCAGGGAACTGCCTTTGTGGGAAAGTCATGAGAAGGTCTTATCAGGAGCCTCAAGCATGGCCATCTTTATTCTGTCTTCCTGGATCAAAACTCCACTCTTGGGACAACCTGGGGATGGGAGGAAGCCTTTCCAATTTGGGGTGGAAGGTGCATATTGATTGGAGAGCTTGGAAGAGACTGGGCAAATTTGAACACTATACAGCAACCATATTTGAATACCAGGTGGAGAGGATTTGCCGTTGGTTCAGAGGTTGATGAGGCAGCCTTACTGGGAAGGTCCTGGGGATGGGAGGAAGCCTTTCTGCAGTTTTTGGTTTTCAGGGGAAGCTGCACATTTGTGTAGAGAGCTTGAAAAAATGGGAAGACTTGAACACTATACAGCAACCAGATTTAAATACTGGGTGGAGTGAATTTGCCATAAGTTTGGTGGCTCATGAGGCAGCCATATTGGGAAGGTCCTGGTTGCCAGGGGGCTGCCATTGTGGGAAGGTTCTGAGAAGGTCTAAGCAGGGGTCTAAAGCATGGCAGTCTTTATTCTGCCTGATTAGCTCAGAACTCCACTCTTGGTACAGGCTGTGTGGCTCCCACACAACTCTGGGAACTGTTTTCAGGGGACACTGTGAGACCTTCCTCTGAAGGATTCTGGAGAGCTTTAAGATCATAACCTGGCAGGGTCTAAATGCTGAGGAAACAATCAGGCAATCATTGAGGGCAACTCAGTTAAAAATCAGGCCCATGCCTGGGAATAAGACAGAGGTTACAAGCTGTGTTGTCTGTCTTCTAAAAAACCACGGAGCCATCTGGTGTCCTGGCAATATATTGCAATGTGTCTATATTCCTATTAAAGTTGGTCTCTTCCACTATATATAAATTTATATATATATATTTTTAATACTTTTTTCTTCTTTTCTTTGTTGCTGAGATTGCTGCTGTTTTTGGCTATTTGAGCTTTTTTTGTTGTGTTGTGTTTGTTTTTGTTATTTTTTTAATTGGTTTTATTCTTAACTTTCATTTTTACTTTCATCAAGAGCAATGGCTTCTGTATTTTTGGTTATGATATTTTAGCCTCATTTATTCTATTTCACTCCTCCCCACTCTCTCCTTTTCTATTAGAACCTCTAACTCTTCTACTTCTATCATCTTCCCCACCTAAATCACCATGCAACAGTGAAGATATCCTCTCCTTTTTTTGGACTTAGTTCTTTCCTTTTTCCTCTCTCTTTCCTTTATTTGATACAATTGTATTTTTAATTTGCTTTATCTATTCATATTTTATTATTTTTTCTCATTTTTTTCTTTTTTCACTGAGTCCAGTGTGGAATGGCTGTGGTCTGGCAGGGAGGTCATGGCTGTAGTGTAGCTCAAGGAGGCAAAGAGATCACAGTCTAGGGAGCTCCTCTTCTTTTACATCTGGAAAGACAATATTGGCAAGTCCACACTGAAGAATTTTTCTATTTCTTTTTCGTTTTTAAAGTTTTTTTTCCTTCTTTTTTGTTTTGCTCTTTTCATTATCTTCCTATTTTTGGCAGAGAAAGAGTTTGGCTTTGCTCAGGTTGTTAAGGAGCTGCTGATTTCAAGGAATCCACCCAGCCCAGCCTCTCAAAATCCTTGAGTTACAAGTGTAGCCTTAGCACTGTTGATCAATACCATTTCTTCTATCATTCTTAACCTCGCTTCCTTCTGTACTTTTCTTGAATTCTTTTCTTTCATCACCCTTAATTTTATTCTTTTTTGTTTTATTTTTCTCTACCCATCTGTTTTTCTTCTTTCCTTCTTTTCTTCTTGCTTCTCCCTGCCCACTCTTTACCCTTTTCTTCCTTTTGGCTTTATATTAAGAGGCCACTTCAACACCTAAGCTCTGAGACAATGCAATTTGAAGTCAAGTAGGAAGTGAGAAGGAAAAAGGAAGACAAGGAAGTGAACAAGAAGAATGGACACATGAGGAGGAACCAACAGAAAAACTGGGGCAACATGAAAAACCAAAACAGAGCAAGTCCCCCTGGGACCATGAGGTGGCTAATGCAGAAGACTCCACCTATAGAGAATTAATGGATTTGACAGAAAGGGACTTTGGTCTCTTTGAGAAAGAGCAGGCACCAAAATTTTTCTTTGTCTCTAGTGTTAGATGCAAATAAATGTTAAGAAATTATTGTATGACTAATAAAACAATTGTATAATATTTAAAATCTAACTATTAAAGTCTTTCTTTTTTTTATGGGAGTGACAACATGAGATGAGTTATTTATTATTCACAGAAAATAAACACTTGACCATAACTGAGATTCATTCAGGCCCCAGTGATACTTTGTGTTGAATTTAATAGTCAGGAAAAAGCAATGTGACCTCTGTGGCTTAGTAATCATTAGATAATCAAGTAACAGAAATGAAAATAACTCAGGCATCTCATTCTCTCTTCCCATAAAAACAAAGTTGGAAACTGTGTGTCACAGTATCTTCTTCTGTTTTGACCATTTTGCTTACGGAAGGGATAAGAAAACCTTCTCATCATATGATGTCTAGTATTTCCATCTTTCCTTAAAACCACTTGAAGTCCATCGTTGCTAACTTCATCTAAGAATATGCCATTTGCAATATTTTACTGAGACTTAGATGATAACCTAGAAGATAAGCTTATTATGACAAGAGAAATAGCATATTAAATCACATTTCACTAATTCAACAATTGTTAATTTAGCATCTATTATGTATCACTCAATCCACTATGTCCTGCTTATATATTTACAGATCTCTCTCCCCAGGTAAGTTTCTGAGCTTTGATGACAAGGACCATTCTATATATATATAGTACTCACTAATATGTATTGGGTTGACACATGGATCCTGTGCTGAATGAGATTTAGCCCCATGACTCTGTGAAGATTACTCATTATCTAAAGCCTGGAAATCTTGAAAACAGGATGATATTAATGTTCTTCCTTTTCCAGTTGCTTGAGGTGTCCCATTAAGTTGTTAACTTCCTCTTTTTCTGTTCTCTTGAGGAAGGCTTCCAGTGCTATAAATTTCTCTCTTAGGGCTGCCTTTGCAGTGTCCCAGAGGTTCTTATAATTCATGTCTTCATTGTTTTGTTCCACAAATTTGGTGATTTCCTTCTTAATCTTGTCTATGACCCATCTATCATTCAGCATAAGGTTATTTAACTTCCATGCTTTCGTATGAGTATGCAGATTCCTGTTATTGTTGAGTTCAACATTTATTCCATGGTGGTCCAAGAGGATGCAAGGAATCATTTCTATTCTTTTAAATTTGCTGAGTTTAGACTTGTGATCTAAGATGTGATCAATTTTGGAGTATGTTCCATGGGCTGATGACAAGAATGTGTATTCAATTTTATTAGGATGAAATTTTCTGTAGATGTCTGTTAAATCCAGATGTTGAATGGTTAAGCTTAAATCTAAAATTTCTTTACTTACCTTCTTATTGGAGGATCTATTCAACACTGCTAAAGGACTATTAAAATCTCCAACTACTATGGAGCTGGAGGAAATCAAGTCACTCATGTCTGTCAGAATTTTTCTTATAAATTGAGGTGCATTCTGGTTGGGTGCATAAATATTAATAATTGAAATCTCATCATATTGAGTAGTGCCTTTAACAAATATGAAATTACCGTCCTTGTCCTTCCTTATTTTGGTTGGTTTAAAGCCTATTGTATCTGCGAATAAGATTGCAACACCTGATTTTTTCTGTTTTCCATTTGCCTGGAACGTAGATGACCATCCCCTCACCTTGAGTCTATATTTATCTTTTAAGGTAAGATGAGATTCTTGTATGCAACAGATATCTGGCCTTAGTTTTTGTATCCAGTCAGCCAACCTTGTCCCTTTAGAGGACAATTTAAACCATTCACATTAAGTGAAAATATTAATAAATCTTTAGAAAGTTTAGTGGACATTTTTACTCCTTTTGTCACTGTGGAAGTTGGAATTTGATAAAAATTTTCTGGAGGAGTTTACTTTTGCATGGAGAAATACGCTGGTTGTTATGGAGAATAGGTCTCAGAATACCTTGGAGAGCTGGTTCAGTTATGGCAAATTTCTTCAGTATGTGGATGTCCTTAAAGTATTTAATTACTCCATCATAAATGAAACTCAGTTTAGCTGGATACATGATCCCAGGTTGAAAGTTTTTTTGTTTTTTTTAGGAGATCAAAAATTGACCATTCTCTTCTAGCTTGAAAGGTTTGATCAGAGAGATCTGCATTTATTCTATATCCTTACCCTTGTAGGTTATAGATTTCTTGCATCTGGTTGCTTTCAAAATTTTCTCCTTCATATTAACTTTAGTGAACTTAATTATGATGTGCCTGGGGGATGTCTTATTCAGGTTGAGTTGTGCTGGGGTTCTGAAAGTGTCTGCTATCTGAATTTCAGAATCTTTTGGCATGTCTCGAAAATTCTCATTCGTAATCTCATAAAGAAGAGACTCTGTGCCTTGTGACACCACTTTGTCGTTTTCAGGTATCCCTTTAAGGCAAATATTGGTTTTCTTCGAGTTATCTAAGAGCTGTCTGAGAGAATGATCTGGGTTTTTTTTAATTTTATTATCTTTATCATTAAATTATAACTGTGTACAATAGTGCAATCAAGGGGTACAATGTGCTGGTTTCATATACAATCTTAACTATTTTCATCAAAATGATTAACACAGCCTTTCTGGCAATTTCTCCATTATTATATGAAGACATTTGTATTCTGCATTTAGCAAGGTTCGCCTGCACCCTTCTAAGTTGCACCATAGGTGTGGCCCCACCAATTACCCTCCCTCCGCCCCAACCTCTCCTCTCCCCTCCCTACCCTTGTCCCTTTCTGCATATTCTTGTGTTATAGTTGGGTTATACCATTCATACAACAGCTATAAATTAGCTTCATAGTAGGGCTGAGTACTTTGGATACTTTTTCTTCCATTCTTGAGATACTTTGCTAAGAAGAATATGTTCCAGCTCCATCCATATAAACATGAAAGAGGTAAAGTCTCCATCTTTCTTTAAGGCTACATAATATTTCATGCTATACATGTACCACAATTTATTAATCCATTCATGAATCGATGGGCACTTAGGTTTCTTCCATGACTTAGCAATTATGAATTGGGCTGCAATGAACATTCTGGTACAGATGTCTTTGTTATAATGTGTTTTTGGTCATCTGGTTATATACCTAGTAAAGGAATTATAGGATCAAATGACAAGTCAATTTTTAGATCTCTAAGTACTCTCCAAACATCCTTCCAAAAGGAATGTATTAGTGTGCATTGCCACCAGCAGTGTAGAAGTGTTCCCTTTTCTCCACATCTACGCCAATATCTCTGGTTTGGGGATTTTGTTATATGGGTTAATCTTACTAGAGTTGGGTGATATCTCAAACTAGTTTTGATTTGCATTTCTCTGATGATTAAGAATGGTGAGCATTTTTTCATGTGTCTATAGGCTGTGTGTCTGTCTTCTTTAGAGAATTCTCTCTTCAAGTCTTTTGCCCATCCTGAGATTGGATCACTTGTTCTTTTCTTGCTAATATGATTGAGTTCTCTGTGGATTCTGGTTATTAAACCTTTGTCGGAGGCATAAACTGCAAATATTTTCTCCCATTCTGAGGGCTGTCTGCTTGCTGAACTTAAAATATTCTTGGCTGTACAGAAGCTTTTTAATTTGATCAGGTCCCAGTAGTGTATCTTTGATACTGCTTCAATTGCCTGGGGAGTCCTCCTCATAAAATATTCACCCAAGCCGATTCCTTCAAGAGTTTTCCCTTCACTTTCTTCTAGAATTTTTATAGTTTCATTTCTTAAGTTTAAGTCTTTAATCCAGTGAGAGTCTATCTTAGTTAATGGTGAGAGATGTGGGTTCAGTTTCAGTCTCTTACAGGTTGCTAGCCAGTTCACCCAGCACCATTTGTTAAATAGAAAGTCTTTTCCCCACTGAAAGTTTTTAGTTGGCTTGTCAAAGATCAAGTAACAGTAAGTAGCTGGATTCATCTCTTGGTTCTCTATTCTGTTCCAAACATCTACCTCTGTTTTTGTGCCAGTACCATGCTGTTTTGATCACGATCGATTTATAGTAGAGTCTCAGGTCTGGTAGCGTGGTTCCTCCTGCTTTGTTTTTATTTCTGAGTAATGTCTTGGCTATTCGAGGTTTTTTCTGATTCCATATAAAATGAAGCATTATTTTTTTAAGATCTTTAAAATATGACAATGGAGCTTTAATAGGAATTGCATTAAAATTATATATTGCTTTGGGTAGTATAGACATTTTAACAATATTGATTCTTCCCAGCCATGAGCATGGTATGTTTTTCCATTTGTTAACATTTT
>CAUYON010009502.1:0-20579 GCA_963573935.1 Arctocebus calabarensis | reverse complement strand
TCCCATTTCCCCCCTCCCCTCCCTTCTCTCTCCTCTTCCCTTCTACTTTCTGGACCATAGTTATGTTTTGCCATTTGTATGAGTGTGTAGGTGATTATATTATTGATTTCATAGTAGTATTGAATACATTGGATACTTTTTCCCCCATTCTTGAGATACTTTACTAAGAAGAATATGTTCCAGCTCTATCCAGGTAAACATAAAAGATGTGAAGTCTCCATCTTTTTTCGTGGCTGCATAGTGTTCCATGGTGTGCATGTACCACAATTTGTAAATCAAATTCATTGGTGGATGGGTACTTGGGCTGTTTCCATCCAAAATGGGATTTAGATAAAGAGTGAGAGTAACGGCCAAGTGCAAGGATTCTGGAGTCAAGTGCTTGGTACCAACCCAGGCGCTGGGTTGTGTGACACTGGGGAATGTCCTCAACTTTCAGATTCTTTCTTTTTTATTTTAGGTTACTTAAATAGCTGTAGTTTTATTATGTGTCATTTGGTTTTTTTTTCATATTAATATGAGGGTACAAATGATTAGGTTACATTATTTGCATTTGCTAGGCAAAGTCCAAGTTGTAGTTGAGCCCTACACCTGGGGGTGTGCTGTATTGTGCCCATTAAGGGAGAGCTTACCAATCTCCCTTCTTTCTCCCCCCAACTTGAATTTAATTGTGTTTTTCTCTCATGTGGGCATGTAGTTGTTTATCTGTTGGTTTCATAGTACTCTTGTGTACATTGGATATTTTACTAATACTTTAGTAAGAATAATGTTCTTCAAATCCATCTAGGTTAATACAAAAGATGTAAGGTTTTCATCTTTTTATATGGTAAAAAGTATTACATAGTGTACATAATGCCACAGTTTATTAATGCATTCATGTGTTAATGAGCTCTTATGTTGACTCCATGTCTTAGTAATTGTGAATTGAGCTGCTATGAACATTCAATTCTAGTGCAGATATTTTTGGGGTAAAATGATTGTTTTCTTCTGGGCAGATACCTAGTAATGGGATTGAGAGATCAAATGGAAGGTCAACTTTCAGCTCTTTGAGAATTCTCCATATCTCTTTCCATAGGTATGGAAATGCCACAGCCTCAGATTCTTATTGCTGTGGCATTTAAATGAATTAATATGTGTTACTTGCTAGAACAGTGCCCAGTATGCAGAAAGTACTATATAACTGCTACCCCCAACTTCTGGGCCGAGGATGGATACAGTTAGGGACCAAACACCATAGCAGGAGGTGATTTGAGGGCAAGTGAGCAAAGTTTCATATGTCACCATCTCCCATTACCCCCAGATGGGCTTGTCTAGTTGCAGGAAAACAAACTCAGGGCTCCCACTGATTTCTTCATTATGGTGAGCTGTATAATTTTTTCATTAGATATTACAATATAATAACAGAAATAAAGTGCACAACAAATGGAATGCATTTGAATCATCCTGGAACCATCCCTTTCCTCCCTGTCCATGGAGAAATTGTCTTCCATGTCAAAAAGGTTGGGGACCACTGTATATAAGACTTTCATATCGATTTCCAAGCACAAGCCATGCATTCTTGGGTTGTATTTTTCTGGCATCAATGTTGTCATCTGCAAAAAAAAAAAGATGTATTTATTTACTGAATGATTTTAAAATGTGAACTAATGGAAGATCTAAAATTTCCTTCCTTTTGAGTCAATTAGTAGTGTGTAAATTGAAAGAGTGATGGATGGAACATTTTGTACCCCAAAAGCTCTTAGGTTGTGAATGCTCAGGGAACACTGGGAGATTCAGTCCCGGTGTTCCCTGAGTGCAGCATAAATATATTCTGGGTGACTGTAAGAGTTTTTAATGAATGAATCATTGAATAGGCAGATGGTCTGTGGGAGGCAAACCATGAGTATGTTTTTTTTCTTTTACTATGGAAATATTTCTGAGCAGTAAATACCCAGGTTCATGATGATCAACTGTCTTTAATTGTCAAGTCATTGCTGTTTTTGTTTCTGTGTTTGTGACTATGTGATCTCACTTGCTCTTTAGTGCTGTCCCCTCTCAGGATTGGTATGAAGTCAGATGTGACCAGGTTATGTGCCAGTACTTACTCTTTCAAATTTTATTCAGAACTATTTCACATAAAATATAGAATTCACCCATGGAAAGTGTAAATCTCAGTGGTTTTCATGAGTTACACAACCATTAGGATAATCTAATTTTAGAACATTCTCAATTCCTTCCTGCTTTATGGAGTTCTTTAGTGCATGTTTTATATAAAATAAGATTTTATTGCATGGATACATACCACTTTTTGTTTTTCCATTCATGAGTTGATGAACATTTGTGTTTCTAATTTTTGGCTATTATAAGTAATGCTATTATGTATGTTTGTGTATGGGATTTTGTGAGCATGTGTTTTTGATTCTCTTGTGTACATATCTAGAGTGAAATTGCTGAGTCACATGGCAACTCTATATTCATCATTTTGAGAAACTGCCAAATGATTGTACAATTTTACATCTGCAACCAGTAACGTATAAGGGCTTAGATTTCTCTATGACATTGTCAATTTCTCTTACTTTCTGTCTTGTCATAATGGCTATGAAGTGGTAACACTATTTTTTTAATTGAAAAAAAGTAATGTATGCATGGAATAAAGGTAAAATAGAATCAATGCAGAAAGTACTGTCAAGGCCCAGACTCCCTCCCAAAGTTAGAATTTTTTCTATAGTCCTTTAGAACTGTCCGTGCAAATTATAGCTGTGTACATTAATGCAATCATAGGGTACAGTGTGCTGGTTTCACATACAATCTGAAATATTTTCATCCAACTGATTAACATAGCCTTCATGGCATTTTCTTAGTTATTGTGTTATGTTACATGGCATTTAGTAAGTTTCACCTGTACACAACTTTACTTTTAATGTTTTGTGTCTTTTTTTTAACCACTGACTATACTGAAAAATAAAAAACAAAATAGAACAGTATTTATAATACTGAATAATAAAAAGTATATGAATAATTTGAATAATATCCATTTGTATAATCTCCTTCATATAGCTAATATATCTGGAGTAAGTGAAAAAATGATGGCATATTAATGACTTGGGGTTTTATTTTTAGGTTACTGGAGACAATGTTCATTCCTTGGCCTTGTGTGACTTTGATGGTGATGGGAAGAAAGAGGTATGTGGGGGAACAGATATCTCTCTTATGTTTTCAGCTGAATAATTTTTCCCATGACAGTGACATTAGTTTTGAGGGAGGTGTTTCATCTCATGGCTGATGTTGCAGCTCTATTGCTAAATAATGAGCTAACTGTCCTCATTTGTCTTTCTCTTCTCTTTTGAACAATAAATAACTTGTGTTGTCTAATACAAATATCAAGGCCATGATGTTTCAAAGACACAAGAGGTGACATTTGGGGCAAGATGATTTAAAATAAAAAACAGACACAGGAGAGGGCAGAACAGTTGATGGGACCTCAGTCATATTCACAGCTTTGTAAATTGCTTCTGGTACTTGGAAAGCATATTTGTAAGTATTCTCAATTTTGACGAACTTTTTCCAACATCTAAAAGTTTTAGAGATTGGCTCTTAGCCTTTGAAATTATTCTAATAGTTCCTGTAGAAATCAGCTGCTTGTGTCAGTAAGAGATATGAAGTCCTGTGTTTGGCACTAACTTGCCCCTCTCTTGTCCATGGATCCTGGGCTCTGGTATTTGAAACAGGGCTTCCATCTGCAGGCAGAGGGAGTTACTGAACCAGGGAGCATTTTCAGGTGCTCAGTGAAGAAACGTCCTCTGGCAAGATGTGTAACCACATGGGAGGTTAAAAACCGTAATAGCTACTTTTTTCTTTACTGACTGAATCTCTTGATCCTTCCATAGAGAGAACCTTCTTGAGCATTGAATTATTGGGGGATTGGAACTCTTGGATGGCAGTAATAGCGTTGTGCTAGGCATTGTGCCATTTTTTATTTTATATATGGGAAATTTTGCTGTTTTCACTCATTAAACTAAATGTGTATAATTTTTTCCCCATTCAGCTTCTTGTTGGCTCTGAGGATTTTGACATTCGAGTTTTTAAAGAAGATGAGATTGTGGCAGAAATGACAGAAACAGAAGTAAGAAATGCCACTTCAGAATTATAGTAACCTTGGGCAAGATAGATAGCACAGTCAGATGCAACATCAGATGAGACTGCTGTGACATCCTCACATAACTCAAGTGGTTTTAGGATGAAAACTGAGAGTTAAATAGAGCCGTGTGTTACAGAGGAAGAAGCACTTAAAAAATCCTGTCATTAAGGATGTGTGTTGAAAGACTAATTAAATAGACAAGATCTATTGAGTAGAGTTGAATAAATTTTTTAATGAGTTAATACATGTAAATATGCACCGATTATATGCCAGGACTGTTCTGAGTGCTTTATATGAAGTAACTTTTTGGACCCTTAAAACAACTATATTAGGAAGATATTATTTTCATAGATGAGGACACTGATGTTTAGGTACTTGTGCAGGGTCATTGCTAAAGTTGCATGATCAGGATTTGAACCTTTATGTCTCCTCCTCCTCCTCCTCATGTATATCCAAAAGGACTAAATGAAGGGCATAAATGAGATTTTTATACTTTTTTCTCTTAATGCAAATGGACTGTCTCTTAGGCACATCTGTAAATAAAGTTAAAAATTAAGATATTAGAGGAACGGGCTAGTTTCTTTGTGATTAGAATTGTTAATTGCACCAGAGATGTTTCTTAAACTTTAAACTTCATATTTTTCTTTGTGTGTGGGTTTTTTGGATTTTCACTGGATTCACAAATTCTAAAATAACTGTAACCCTTAAACTTCCTTTTTTCTGAGCCAGAGTCTCACTGTGTCACCCTCGGTAAAGTGTCGTGGCATTGCAGCTCACAGCAACCTCAAATTCTTGGGTTTAAGTGATTCTCCTGCCTCAGCCTCCCAGTAGCTGGGCTATAGGCACCCACCCCAATGCCCGGCTATTTTTTGATTATTGTTGTCATTGTTGTTTAGCAGGCCCTGGCTGGGTTTGAACCCACCAGCTGTGGTGCATGTGGCCAGTGCCCTAGCCACTGAGCTACAGGCCCCAAGCCTAAACTTTCTTTTTTAAAAAGAGAAGTCTAACGATTATCTATATATTTTGTGGTTTTGACATTCTCAGGGTATTTGCTGCAAGTTTTCCAAGGTTGGCAAGTCTGAAATAGAAAAAAGAATCTTAATTAAGGAGTAGAAGGAGGAAAAAGGAGCAAGAGCTTGTAAACATTATATATGGACAGAAAGAAACCCATGAAAGGGAATCTTAGAGGTCAGAATGGTGGGATTCTACAAAATGTCATTAGGTGGTGTTTGGGAGCATATATCAGAAAAGCTTGAGGGCACTGGCCTCAAAACTGACCTTGGCAACTTGTCCTGAAATTCTTTGCTTCTAGCCACTTGCAAAAGCTGTCTAGGACAGTCATATTTCTTTCCCCCTAACTACAAAAGGAGATTAAAAACCAAAACTTGCATACTGATACACAAAGTATTACCACTGATTTTAACTAATTTACTTTCATCCTATAGTGAGAGTCATGAGTTTTTATATAGTCCCACTAGGCTTTTTATATATTCACAGTTAATGTAAATCATAGTTGTGGACAGAGAAGAAATGAAGGTGAGAAGTAAGTGTCAAAAGCAGTAGTCTGAAGATGTGTGTCTGTGCGGGGGTTTCTGTCCTTATTTGATGAGAATCATTCAGGTTTTGTTGGATTTCTTTTTATTGTTAATATTACACATATATGTGAGAAGGGTGCATTCTTTGAAGGGTGCATCCCTAAATTCCCCTAGAAAAGGGGAAGAGGATGTGAAGTGAGCTAGGGATGTGAGGGGACTGCTCAATCCTCTAGTACATTGGTCCCCAACCTTTTTGGGGCCAGGGACCAGTTTCACGGAAGACAGTTTTTCTACGGACTGGGGCGGGGATGGGGGATGGTTTTGGGATGATTTAAGCATTTCCATCTCCACCTCAGATCATTAGGCATTGGATTCTCCTAAGGAGCACACAGCCTAGATCCCTCACAGCACAGTTCCCAGCAGGGTTCGTGCTCCTGTAGAATCTGATAGCAGCCAGGTGTGGTGGCTCACGCCTATAACCAGCACTCTGGCAGGCCAAAGTGGGTGGATTGCTTGAGCTCAGGAGTTTGAGACCAGCCTGAGCAAGAGTGAGGCCCTGTCTCTACAAAAAATAGAAAAACTAATGGGCGTCCTGGCCAGCATCTATAGTTCCAGCTACTCGGGAGGCTGAGGCAGAAGGATTGCTTGAGCCTAAGACACTGAGGTTCCAGTGAGCTGTGATGACTCCAGGGCACAGTAGCCTAGGGCAGCAAAGTGAGACTCTATCTCAAAAAACAAAAATGAAACCCCTCATCCACCCTGCAAAAGAAACTGATACCCCCACTTATCTGACAAGAGGCGGAGTTCAGGTGGTGATGCAAGCAGTGGGGGGCAGCTGTAAACAGATGAAACTTCCCTTACCTGCTTGCTCATCTCCTTACTGTGTGGCCCAGTTCCTTACAGGTTCCTAACAGGCCATGGACCAGTACTAGTCTGTAGCCTGGGGGGCGGGACCACAGCTCTAGCGCATGAGGGAGACAAAATGAAGTAAGGAAGCACCAAAAGACCTGGGGAATCTGCAGCTCAATGTATAAAAAATATGGACTGTAAAACATTATGCATTTATTTGCAGGGCCATTTTCTTGTCCTCTTGGTTTTGCTCCTAGGTCAAATATCTTTTCCCAGATGAGCAAAATCATGATTCGTTTGGCAATTTAACAGAACTAAGTATTACCAAAAGAATGGCTTGAACTAAATAATTCTGGCATCCTACACAGCACTTTGTATTCAGAGTTGAGGGAAGTGGGTGGTTTTGTAGAAAAGCTGTAGGTGTAAAGGAAATTATATAAGTATTCTCTGCTTGATACAGTTTATTTCTTAATAGCTTTGTATTAGGGTCAGAATTAGAAAGTAGATCTACAGTGTCATAGATATCATTAAGCTTTGGTTTTAACTTTAAAGGATAATTTTGTACAAGATCTAAAATTTTATCCTTTTAAGGATGTTAAATCCTTGAACAGTCCTACAAATGCTTCTGTATAATATATGCGTTCTTTATATTGTTACATGCTACACAAATCCATGTGCTTGAGTTTTTACTTTTCAAGGGACTATGTTTTCTTTTATTTCTAGCAGAAAATATGTGCTTTTCATAGAAGAAGGTACATGTAAAAGTTAGATGTTCAATTATAGATCATTACAAGTCTTTTTAAAATCTCAGCTGTAGGACATTACAAGTTAAGGAAACTGGAATAATAATTTAAACCTCTTGAGTTAGATAGTGTGTATAACACCTGTTGCACATATTCTAGACCTTATGTACTTAGCTTATTTCCTTCTAAATTCCTCAGTTTTTTTTAATAATTTGCTGAAACCTTCCATAAGTATGATCTAAAACACCAAACACTGTGAATTTATTAAAAGATGATTATGTAACTGAAATTAAATAACATGTATCATAGAGAAGAGTAATATATTCCCCAGTAATGGATTGGAGAAAAGTGCATTTCAATCTAATTTTAACATACTTGTAGCAAAGCATGCAAGTTTATAAAGCTGTCCTTTAAATCGAGCCTTAATGAAAAGATACTGTATTTTTATGTATTATTTTTGCAGATAATCACCTCTCTCTGTCCCATGTATGGCAGTCGATTTGGTTATGCCCTTTCCAATGGCACAGTTGGAGTTTATGACAAAACAGCCCGCTACTGGAGAATTAAAGTTAGTATTATTCAACCGTGGATATTTGGGGATGTTATACTTATTGAGAGATTCTGGTACTAATTATTGGAATTCTTTTCCAGTCCAAAAACCATGCTATTAGCATTCATGCATTTGATCTTAATTCTGATGGAGTGAATGAGCTGATAACTGGTTGGTCCAATGGAAAGGTAAGTTTAAATAGCAGAGTTTAGCTGGGTTTGGTGGCTCACGCCTGTAATCCTAGCACTTTGGGAGGCTGAGGTATGTGGATTGCTTGAACTCAGGAGTTCAAGACCAGCCTGAATAAGAGTGAGACCTTGTCTCTACTAAAAGTAGATAAACTAGCTGGGTGTTGTGGCAGATGCCTATAATCCCAGCTACTTGGGAGGCTGAGGCAAGAGGATCGCTTGAGTCCTAGAGATTGAGGTTCTTGTGAGCTGTGATGACCCCATGGCACTTTACCCAGGGCAGCAGAATGAGACTTTGTTTAAAAAAAAAAGAAAAAGCAGAGTTCAGGTATAATTCAAAGTAACAGTTGAGGTGTGTTGAATATATGACGTAGATCAGTAACATAGAAATATGAACTTGAGTTTCTTGGCTGTGTTTTCAAATTCAGCTTTATGATATTTCCATCTTATTTATTCCTGCTATGTTCATTAAGAGCTGTGGGCGTTAATATCCTTTTGGTCTTGCCAGCTCTGTTTGAGGGGGAATCTCCAGGGATATTCTCTCTGAAATCTCTTCTTTGAAGGACTGAGAATCCATTACTCAGGTTGCTTCTCAGTGTAGACAAATAAAAAAAGGAATTTTGATAACCGGATAATCAACTGTTTGAAAAGCTCTTGTCTAATAAATTGCAAAATTGACCAAAAATCTAGAATTAATGGGAAGAATCATGTTAATGCATTGTGTTTTGAACTATAACTTCAAAATAAAATCATTTTGTTGTCTTCCCTTTTTAACTTGAAGTCAGGATTTCTATAGTCTTTTGGCAAGTCAGGATCATCTTGTTAGAAACTAAGTAGCTGCCAGATCTCCATGGATACTGTTTGCCCTGGCTTTCTCATCTGTCAGTGTCAGATTGTCGAAGGGGGTTGGCTAATTCCTGTCTGTTTTCTTGGACTTTTCTTTACTTTTGGCCAGCGCCTGGTAGCTTTCCTTTTGTGATATGTGAAGAACAGATTCTAAGAAGCTGTTATATTGGTTCCTCCTTATCCATTTAGTTTTGTCTTTGGTATGGGTATTAAAAAGTAGAAGACTGTGTAGCTGCTTTCTAAGAAATTTGAAAATCTTTAAGATAGATGGCTTTATTAGCTTGGGCTGCTATAGTAAAATATCATAAAGTGGTAGGCGGCCAATAAAAGTAATTTGTTTCTCATGGTTCTGGAGGCTGGGAATTTCAAGAACAAGGCACTGGCAGATTTTGTGTCTAGTGAGGGGTGTCATGTAGATGGTCTTCTCCTTACTGTAACCTCATATGGAGAGGGCGTGAAGGATCTCTCTGGGGCCTCTTTTGCAAGAGCACTAACCAGGGCCCTCCTGAAGCTCCACTTCCTATTACATGTACCATCACCTTGGATGTTAGGATACAAATTTTGTGGGGACACAAACATTCAGTTCATAGCAATGGACCATATTCTGGGGAAATATAAATTATTGATACTGATTCAAGAGTTAGAAAACACTAGAGAAATTTTCAAGTTACCTTGAAATATGACTCTTGACCTAGATGTTTTTGTAGTTAAATGCTTTCAAAATTTTAAGGGATTTCTATTACATAATCTGTTTCAGAGTATAAAAAAGATAAGAAAATTAGGCAGTTCATTACACAGTGGAAAAACTGATCATTTACACTTAACAGAAATAGCATAGAAAAGGAAAATACACAGCTCCAACTTGTGAATGTAGGTATAAAAGTAATAAATGCTACTAGCCAATTAACTTTGTTTTTTTGTGTGTGAGTTGGAGGGCCATTCTTTCCTTTCAGGGTAAAACCTCCATATTGAATTAAGCAAAAGATAAAACTATCTGCAAAAATATTAAGTTGTAGTCCTGCTTCTCAGTTAGCAAATGAACCACCTTGTTTGCTAAATATTGTGGAAGTGCAATGCCAGAAGCCTTTAGGTAGCTAGCTTTTAACTAGAAAGAAGCAAGTTCAGTTCAGCCTGGATTGAAGGGTTATGTTAATATGTTAAGAGCTTTGGTAAAAATACAAGTCACTGCTCACAGGCTTCCATGATGTTATTAATACCATATTGACTGTGATACATTATAGACAAGGGGTAGGCTATAACCTAAATTACTTCATTTTTTAGTTGCAAAGATTTGCCCAGAAGGATGTTTATGAAAGGGCAAAAATAGTGAATATACGTGTAGCATTGATCCTTGAGGTGATTGCTGTACCAAATATTCTGTAGTTAGCCTTTTGTTAAGAATACCTATGTCCTTGATTGGAACAAAATCATTATTTTAAGTGGTTGTTGTCTGTTATTGTTTCTGAGATGCGTTTGTTTCTGATAAGTCAGTTATTTGTCCTGTCTTTTGAGAATAAGAGATTCAAGGAGAATAGGAGAGCTCTCTCGGGTATCTGGTTTTTATGTGGAAGAGGAGCTCTTAACAGGGTTGTTATAAGGATTACATGGTAGAACATTGGGCTAACTCTGTGTTTTTCAAACTTCAAATAAAAAAACATTTTATACGTGTATATGTAATAAAGATAAAATTTTCATATGGAGCTAACATTTATGGTGTACTTTTGTGTTCTGCACCCTGTTTTAAGTGCTTTTCGTGTCTTGGTTTCCTTAGGCCTTCTTAAAACTCTGTGAGGTATAGCAGTGTAGTTATTTTTCCCCATGTTCTGGTTATTGATCCCCACATAAGAAGACCAAGCACAAAATGGTTATAAAACTTATCTGATGGCTGCGTGCAGTGGCTCATGTCTGTAATCCCAGTACTTTGGGAGGCTGAGGTGGGAGGATTGCTTGAAACCAGGAGTTTAAGACCAGCTTGAGCAATACAGTAAGACCCCTGTCTTTACAGAAGTGCATGGGGTAGTCTTAGCTGTTCAGGAGGCTGAGGCAGGAGGATGGCTTGAGCTAAGGAGTTTGAGGATATAGTAAGCTGACATCACTGCCATCCAGCCTGCGTGACAGAGTGAGACTCTGTCCCCCCAAAACATCAAAACAGACAAAAAAAGAAGCCTGCCCAAGACCCCATGGATAGTACATTGCAGAGCTGGATTCTGAACGTGAACAGTTTAGCCATGAAGCCCAGGCCCCTTGGCACTATGCCATACATGCTACATGTACTATGCCATCCGCCTTTCAGCAGATCCATTTCTTCAAATGAAATATTGTGGGAAGGCCAATATGTAAAACAGCTTTTATTTCAAAAGAATTGAGCATAGCTGAGTGGGCTCCTTAGGGTCCCCCTTGTCCTCAGCAGTCATCGGTATCTCCTAAGAAGTCACAGGGCTTCATAGAATGCTCCTGAAAACTGCTAGGCGAAATGAAAAGACTGAATGTGAAGTTGATTTTTATTAAATTTTGTGGTTTTAAAAAATGTAGCATAAGCCACTTTCCAAGTTCTTGTTTTATTTTTAGGTTGATGCTCGAAGTGACCGAACTGGGGAGGTCATCTTTAAAGACAACTTTTCTTCTGCAGTTGCTGGTGTTGTAGAAGGAGATTACCGGATGGATGGCCACATACAGTTAATCTGCTGCTCAGTGGATGGGGAAAGTAAATTGGGATAAGAAAAATCCTTGAAAAGTCAGGCCGAGGTGGGAGGATTACTTGAGGTTAGGAGTTTGAGACCAGCCTAGGCAACATAGCGAGACTCTATCTTTACAAAAAATGAAAAAAAAATTAGCCAGGCATGGTAGTATGTCTTAGTCATAGCTGCGTGGAAGGCTGAGGCAGGAGGACCATTTGAGCCCGGGAGTTTGTGGTTGCAGTGAGCTATGATGGCAGTGTTGCACCCCATTCTGAGAGGTAGAATGAGATCCTGTCTCTAAGAAGAGAGAAGAAAAGAAAAGTCAAATTCCTTTAAAAGTATTTGTATTGACATTGTCTAGTGCTAATCAGTTCATCTAAGTTGGGGAGATGAGAACTTAGATGTTTGCTTTTTAAGAATAAGTAGTTGTCTACTTATTCCACAGGTGGTGCCTGTGGCTCGTCGGGTAGGGCACTAGCCCCATATACCGAAGGTGGCGGGTTCAAACCCGGCCTCGGCCGAATTTCAAAAACAGAAAAATAGCCGGGCGTTGTGGTGGGCACCTGTAGTCCCAGGTACTTGGGAGGTGGAGACAGGAGAATCGCTTGAGCCCAGGAGTTGGAGGTTGCTGTGAGCTGTGATGCCACGGCACTCTACCCAGGGCGACAGCTTGAGGCTCTGTCTCAAAAAAAAAAAAAAAAAAAAAAAAAAAGAATAGGTAGTTGATGACCTAAAAGTAGACCTGGCTATACCTGGGATATTTCTGAGTTTAGTGAGGATTTTTTCCTTCTCTTCAGTCCGGGGCTACCTGCCAGGCGCAGCTGAGATGAGGGGGAACCTCATGGACACCAGTGCAGAGCAGGACCTGATCCGAGAACTGAGTCAGAAAAAACAGAATCTGCTGATGGAACTCCGTAACTATGAGCAAAATGCCAAGGTAGGTCCTAGAGTGAAAGGGTAATGAAGTCTGGGACGTGGAGGCTGATCAGGAGGATTGGCAAGTGTGGAAGAATAATAGGAGTGTCAGTGTTGGTTGGAGTATGGGCCTTTTTGCTTTAGCCTTTCAGCCAGTGTCAGCATTGAGAGAGCGTGTTTTCTTTGGTCTTGAAATTCCAGGCATCTAAACTGTAGAAATATTTGTGTGAGTGTTCATAGATTTACTGCAGCATTATTTATAGCAGCTAACATCTGGAAGCAGTGTCAGTGTTCATCACTGTAGACAGTATGTGCTAGGGAATATTAAACAGCTCAAAAGAATGAATTGTATTTCCTTAGACTGCTAGGGAAGGATATCTGTGATATTATTAAGTGTGAGAAAACAAGAACAACGTATAGAGTATCTTCTTTTTTTCAAAAACAATACAAAATGGGCAATTACACCACCTATGTATGTGCGTATGTGTGTGTACACCAGCCTGGAGGATGAGCGAGGGAGTGGGACTTTAATTTGTCCTGCTGTGCATTATCTTATTTGAATTTGCTATACCAAGTGAATTTTTTTTTTGTTACTTTAAAAAAATGTAAAAGGCATAATAAGGTACAGTGGACTATAACCATAGAAAGAGACAAAGGTATTTTCCTACAGGGCCAGATAGAGCAAGGGTTTATCCTTTAGAATTCAGAGAACCCACCTTACTGATGAGTTCTCTGAATTCTAAAGAATCAGATTAATAAAATAACATGATGGCTACTGTGTCTTTTGAAGCTGGATAGCCTTATTATTTAAAATTGACAGTAGTTCACTGTTGCAGTGACTGAGTTGGAAGCAGGTGGGGTGTTTTGCAGGCTGAATTGAGTGGTCCACTGAATGAGACTGATGGGCAACGGGGCATAATCCCAGCCAACACCACGCTGCACACCAGCCTCTCGATCAATCTGGGGAATGAGAATCAAGCTGCTCATGCAGAATTGTGCATCTCTACTTCTAATGGTGAGAAATTACTTATAGGTGGTATTTATAGGCACCTTGGAGAAGTACTATCTTGGAGTAGTTCTTTTTTTTTGCAGTTTTTGGCCGGGGCTGGGTTTGAACCTGCCACCTCCCGGCATATGGGGCCGGTGCCCTACTCCTTTGAGCCACAGGCGCTGCCCTCTTGAAGTAGTTCTTGACCTGTTTTCCCTCTTCCCTACAGATACCATTATCCGGGCAGTATTGATTTTTGCAGAAGGAATTTTTGTAGGTGAAAGCCATGTGGTACATCCAAGTATTCACAACCTTTCCAGCTCCATCCGCATCCCAGTTACACCTCCCAAAGATGTCCCTGTGGACCTGCACTTGAAGATGTTCGTGGGTTACAGAAGCAGGTGACCCTTTGCAAATCACAGTTCATTTTGAGATAGCATCTAGATAAGGGCAAGATATTTTGATTTTCCACGTCTCATGGGTTTTGTGGAGTCTGAGAAGCCATTAAATGGTTCTGTCCACTCAGTCAAGGTTTCTCCTGCCCTCTTATTTCCCTAATTTGAAATCAGTAAAAACAAAAAAAGGTATATAAGTTTAAGATGATTATTTTCTTTTTTTAGTCACATTATGTTATAATCACAAGAGTTTAAAAAATATATTCAATTGACATTTTGTCAACTTACAGTTTTGGCTACTAAGACTACAAGGGTTAGATGCATCTTTATATTAGGAAGACAGATACACAGAACGTGCCAAAAAATGTATATACATTTTAAGAAAGGAAAAAAACTGTGTTAAAATTGTAATACTCAACATATACTAGTAACAAAAGTACTGAATGAATGAATACAAGTCATTTTTGACTTCTGTAGTTAATTACAAAAGTTGCTCAAAGTGGTTACCATCAGTATCCAGACATTTCTGATTATGGTGAACTAGGACTTGGGCAACATTGACCAAAGTGTCCACTTGTATCATTGCACGTGCCATTTCAATTTCTTTCCAAAGTACCACTAGTATAGCCAGTTTTCTGCAGTACACCACGTCCTTTAAGGATCCCCTACTCACGCCTCCATTGCTGTTGTACTTTCACAGCATTCTCATACTTCACATTCTGCCACTTCAGAATGGTCTGTGGTCTTTGAATGACAACATGTTTCTGCCATTTTCTTTGTCTTGCCTTTTGCACGGTGACCCAAGCATTCATTTAATTAATGGCATCTTTTGAGCCAAAGTCATATTATATATTGCTACTGTAATTCAACTTAGAAAGTAACACGTAGATAACATATCTTAAACTGTGTATAGATTTTTTTTGGCACTCCTGGTGTATATAAACCTCAGCTAGTGAAGGAAAACTGCTTTGTGAGTGAACAATAAAAGCCTCTTTACATTTCTTTTAGAGTGTTTTAGACCCTATATGTATGTAGACTCATGTTATCTCTGAACTCCAAACCTAATATATTATTTAGTAATCTATCTAACCTACAAGTGTTTTTTTTTTTTTTTTCTTTAGTGAAAACTTTAAATATTAATCTAGGACCTGGTAGTGACCTTATTTTTTGGGCTTTACACTTTGAAATAACATTCTGTACAAACAGTTCTTTTGGTTCCATTGCTTGGCCATAGCACCCAGTTTCATGTATTTGAATTGACAAGACAGCTTCCTCGGTTCTCCATGTATGCGCTGAACAGCCCAGACACTGCCAGTGAGCCCCTCAGTTATGTGACCTTTACCATTGCAGAACGGCCACAGCGAGTGAGTATCCTGCTTTTTTTTTTTTCAATGCTTTTGTGCTGTAGAATCCTTTAGATTTTATTTTATAGAAAGGGCTAACATGTGAATGTCTTACCTTGGTAACAGTAAATACGGTATGAAAGAATTATGTAACTTGGAGTTGGCTTATAATCTGTGTTAAAAATATTGCTAGGCTCGGTGCCTCTGGCGCAAGCAGCTAAAGCACCAGCCACACACACCTGAGCTGGCATCAAATCCAGCCCTGGCTCTCCAAAGAACAATGATGGCTGCAATCAAAAAATAGCTGGGCTTTGTGGTGGGTACCTACAGTCCCAGCTACTTGGGAGGCAGAAGTAGGAGACTCTCTTGAGCCCAGGAGTTGGAGGTTGCTGTGAGCTGTGATGCCACAGCACTCTACCCATGGGGACAGCTTGAGGCTCGAAAAAAAAAATTGTTAGAATATCTCTCACTTAAAAGAGAATCTGAGCATTCCTTAGTTATAGGTGAATTCTTACCCCTCTTTCTCTTGTTATGGTCTTAATGTGGTTGTCCTGGTCTAGTATTTCAAAAGCTACATCAGGATGAAAGGAGAGTGAGACAGAGTAAGAATATTTTGGGGTTCAAGTGCTACATTAATTAACTGAATTCTTAATGATCTCGGGGGATTCCTCTCACCAATCTGAGCCTCAATTTTCTTATCAATAGGTGAGGATAGTCTTGCCCACCTCATTTTAGGGCCCTGAGGATTACATGACAGTACCTTATAAAGTTTAAAGGACTAATACCAGTGCACTTTGACTTTGGCTGGGCTTGAGAATTCTCAGTGAAGGTTTTTAATCATCTCAGGCCCCTCCCTGGCCCATGGAAACAGAAACTCTATAGGCAGGCCCTCCTACAAGGCCTCCTGCGTGGCTTTTAGGAGGAACTTGTGTTATAAAACACTATAAAGGATTATTATTATTAACATTAAAACTTATTATATGGATTTATCTCTGTGATATATATTTTTTATTTAATTTTTTTAAAGGAATCAAATGGTATAGTTTTAAGCAGACTTTATTATCTAGGATACAACTACAGAAGAGCTGTTGTGTAACAGAATTAGCATCGTAACTGAATCATTTATACATTGCATATGAGATTACATCTAAGTAGAAAATTCTTTAAAATCTTGTGCTGTAGAGTCAGGCTTAATTATGAATGTTACTTAATGTGTGTGAGGGGGAGAAAAGGGAGTGTGAGTAATGTTCTCTTGGTGCGGGGTTTTATTTTAACTAAGTAGTAAACTAATACATCTTTTAAGAATGGCTGCACTGTAAAAATGGAAGCTCATTTCATTGTATTTGTTTTCAAGGTTGCTATATGGCTTAAGCAAAATTTTCTATTTCCGGAAGACACTAACATTCAGAATGCTCCATTTCAAGTGTGTTTTACATCCTTACGGAATGGTTGTCATCTGTATATAAAAGTAAAACTTAGTGGAGAGGTAATGTTTCACATCATGGGGGATAAATTTCTCATGTGGCATTTACCAGTTCGTGCAAGGTGAGGGGGGACACCAGTGTCAAAGTAATAAAAACACGTTTCAACTTAGTCTATTAGTATTAACATTTTAGATGCTGGGTCATCATCCTTAACAGAAGTTTTCTGCCTCCGTCTCTCCTTCCCTTCATTCTGTCCTTAACTAATTTAGGAAAAATTGAGAATACAGAGGTGAACAAAATCAAATCATTTTCATTGTTTGATTATGTCAATTTATAAGGCTAGAAGATTGAACTTTTAGCCAACTGCCGGAACTACTGACTGTAGTTTGTAATTTCCTTGAGGACTAAACTTTATCTTATTTATCACTACATATATATATCTGCTCAATAATTGTGTTGAATATGGGAAATTCAGGTACTGTTTCAGCTAAGTTTGTCTAGTATCTGAGGATTAAACTTGTCTCTTTTTCCTCTGGATAGATTACTTTACATACTGATGATATTGATTTGGCTGGTGACATCATCCAATCAATGGCATCATCTTTTGCTATTGAAGACCTTCAGGTAGAAGCAGATTTTCCTGTTTACTTTGAGGAGTTACGAAAGGTATTACTTAAGGTGAGGGCACTAGTGGGTACATTTGTGAGCATGTATATGGTACTATAATAATGTTGTTTCTCTTAGGAGTTGATGATACTACAGATGTACTTATTACTATATGATAGTGCTCTTTTAAAGAAGTCTTATACTTCTTAAATTTGTAATAGAGAGTTCACCAGTTAAAAGGATTTCTTCTGGTTTGGTGCCTGTAACGGTTAAGGTGCCAGCCACATACACCAGGGCCGGCGGGTTTGAATCCAGCCCGAGCCTGCCAAACAACAATGACAAATACAGCCAGAAAATAGCTGGGCGTTGTGGCAGGTTCCTGTAGTCCCAGCTACTTGGGAGGTTGAGGCAAGAGAATCGCTGAAGCCTAGGAGTTGGAGGTTGCTGTGAGCTGTGATGCCATAGCGCTCTACCCAGAGCGACAGCTTGAGGCTCTGTCTCAAAAAAAAAAAAAAAAAAAAAAAAAGGATTTCTTCTGTAAAAGAGCTTAGCTCCTGACCACTCTACTTTCTTTGTTTGGTTTAGGGGGATAGGATACTTTAGAAAATATATGTCATATTACCATTTTCCTTTGCTAGCCCTTCATCTTATCCGTTATATCTACTTTTGGTCTTAGGTCTTTCCAGAAACCTAAATTCAAAACAAGAAAGCAAAATAAAGTGGGTCGTGATTGGCTACAAAGTATAACAATATTCCCACTGCAAATCCCTGAAATGTTAATATGTGTGTTGCTAGGGTTTCTGAAGCTAGGGTATGGGAAGGATCTGTGTGGAGTGTCATGCTGAGTATTGGAGGAAACACAGGCTATTTTGCTGAGGAAGAGATGAAATAATGAGAGGTAGCTGAGTTGGGCCTCTGTGTACAGTAAATAGCATCTTCTTGGCCTGTGTAGTTTTCAAGACATTTGTGAGGCCATTTTAATTCCCGAGTGTTCCTGATCTGCAGGTGGATGAGTATCATTCAGTGCATCAGAAGCTCAGTGCTGACATGGCTGATAATTCTAATCTCATCCGAAGTTTGCTGGTCCGAGCTGAGGATGCTCGTCTGATGAGGGACATGTGAGTATTTACCATGGCTAGGACAGTCCCAAGGTCAATGTGTAAATAATAAGGAATAATGACTCTCAGAGGTTTCTAGGAAGAGTGTAAATTGACGTAATGAGTTTGGAAAATACCTCGGTGTCATCAGTAAAGTCGAAAATGTATCTTCCCTATGATTTAGCAATTCTACTCCTGGTTTATAGCCTAGAAAAAAATTGTGCATATAGGAACTAGGATATTTATACAAGAATATTCATGAAGGCACTGTTCATGGCTGGGCGCTATGACTAACACCTGTAATCTTTGCACTTTGGTAGGCTGAGGTGGGAGAATTGCCTGAGGTCAGGAGTTTGAGACCAGCCTGAACAAGAGCGAGACCCTGTCTCTATTAAAAATAAAAAAATTAGCCAGGCGTCATGGCAGGTGCCTGTAGTCCCAGCAACTTGGGAGGCAGAGACAGGAAGATTGCTTGAACTCAGGAGTTTGAGGTTACTATGAGCTAGACGGACTCCATGGCACTCTAGCCTGGGCAACAAAGTAAGACTATCTCAAAAAAAAAAAGAAGGCCCTTTTAGACTCGGTGCCTGTGGCTCAACGGGCTAAGGCGCCAGCCACGTACACCTGAGCTGGCAGGTTCGAATCCAGCCCAGGCCCCACCAAACAACAATGACAGCTGCGACCAAAAAATGGCCGGGCATTGTGGCGGGCGCCTGTAGTCCCAGCTACTTTGGAGGCGGAGGCAGGAGATTCGCTTGAGCCCAGGAATTGGAAGTTGCTGTGAGCTATGATGCCACAGCACTCTATCCAGGGTGACAGCTTGAGGCTCTGTCTCAAAAAAAAAAAAAAAGGCCCTTTTAATAAGAATCCTAGAGTGGAAACAATTCAAACTAGCAGCAATAATATAGTGGGTAAATTGCAATATATTTATACAGTGGAATATAATGAGAATGCATGAGTCTGTGTGACAACATGGACACATCTTACAAATATAATGGAGCCTGAGAGAGGTAAGTCTTAAAAGAATATGTGAAATCCTTTCATTTATATAGTTAGAACAAAAGACTAAGTCAAATTGTTTGGGAGGCATGCAATAAATAAAAATATGAAGAAATGCAGGGGAGAGTTTATCATTGTTCCATGAAAGCATTGTATATGCAAAGCAACCATCAAATGCCAAAGGAACCAAAAAACTGAAGAATGAGGCAAATCCAGTTTGTCTGTATAGGATGATTTATTAAGGGGACTTAGAAATAGAACATGGTCTTAGGCAGTCACAAGATAAGGTTTCCACACTGCAATCTCCCAAACTCAGGGCTTATATCTGGGAGAAGAATTGTCTGTGCTCTGGAAGGAAGGCAAGGTGGCTGCATCACAGACTTTTTGTTTTTTTGTAGGGACAGAGTCTCACTTTATCGCCCTCAGTAGAGTGCCCTGGCGTCACACAGCTCACAGTAACCTCTAGCTCCTGGGCTTAGGCGATTCTCTTGCCTCAGCCTCCCTAGTAGCTGGGACTACAGGTGCCCGTTACAACACTCGGCTATTTTTTGATGCAGTTTGGGCGGGGCTGGGTTTGAACCCACCATCCTCGGTATGTGGGGCCGGCGCCCTACTCATTGAGCCACAGGCGCCGCCCTGCATCACAGACTGTTATGTATATGGTAACATCAACGGTTGTTTGGGAGGAAAGGTGAAACTTAACGGTGAATATGTATCTCTATGTGAAGAGTAATATATCAACTGGACATTTTGGAGGCATTTCTAGACTTGAGGTTGATCAGGAAGATTGGCATTTTAAAATAAAGTCACTTTTGTTCCCCAATCATGTCAGAGAGTATTTTCTAATAGAGGAGGAAGGACTGTGTTCAGAAAGAACACACTGGGAAGCTTCTGGTATGCTGGGCAATGTCCTGTTTCTTGACCTCATTAACAAACATTTGTTCTATGAACTTTTCTGAATATATAACATTTTACAGTTAAAAAACTTAAATATTTGCATGTCTACCCTCATGCTTGCTAGGATGTAAAACTCATCTTGGCAATACAGCATACTGAAACAAATTCAGTAAAGTAGTTAATAAGCAATAGACAAAGTTTAAATGTATCATTAGAGGTAAGAGTTCATTTAAGAGTCCTGCTTATACTTTTCCTAAAAGACTTGGATTATTATTTTTTTTTATAA
The DNA here is from genome assembly GCA_963573935.1 of Arctocebus calabarensis. NCBI lineage: Eukaryota > Metazoa > Chordata > Mammalia > Primates > Lorisidae > Arctocebus > Arctocebus calabarensis. The sequence goes on along the minus strand of CAUYON010009502.1, from coordinate 126 downwards.
TTTTATTGAATCATAATTCTGTACATTGGTGCAATCATAGGGCACGATTCATATACATTCAAAAATGTTTTGATCGTACTGTTACAGATAGCCTTCATGGCATTTTCTTGATCACTATATAAAGAC
>CAUYON010009496.1:0-31592 GCA_963573935.1 Arctocebus calabarensis | reverse complement strand
CTTTATCGCCCTGGGTAGAGTGCCATGGCGTCACACTGCTCACAGCAACCTCCAGCTCTTGGGCTTAAGCGATTCTCTTGCCTCAGCCTCCCTAGTAGCTGGGACTACAGGCACCCGCCACAGCGCCCGGCTATTTTTTTGTTTTGCAGTTGGGCCGAGGCTGGGCTTGAACCCGCCACCTTCAGTATATGGGGCTGGCGCCCTGCTCGCTGAGCCACAGGAGCCGCCCCCAAATTGTTTAATTCTTACAAAGAACGTTTTAAGGAGGTAAAGTAACTTCTTCAAGGTTACACAGCTGCTAAGGGCTGGAGCTGGGATTCAAACCCAAGGAACACAGATGGCTCCAGGGAATGAGATCTTAACCATTGTGCTGTAAGATCTTTTTGTTTAATCTATAGATTCTAAATTTTCTATAATGATCACATTTGGTGATGTAAGAGGAAAGAAAGTTTGTTTTCTTACCAATCAACCCATCTGTAAATTGTAATGGTAGAATGTGGCTATTTTACAATTCTCCTATTTATCTAGGTTTTCCAACTTTCCTTTAATGAATATATATTGGTTTTAAAGTAGAAAGAAAAAAATCTCTTGAATAAGGAAAATCAAAGCATGGTGCCAGATTTTGTTTTTCTTTTTTTTTTGAGACAGAGCCTCAAGCTGTTCCCCTGGGTAGTGTGCCATGGCATCATAGCTCACAGCAACCTCCAATTCTTGGGCTCAAGTGAGTCTCCTTGCCTCTGCCTCCCAAGTACCTGGGACTACAGGTGCAAGCCACAATGCCCGGCCATTTTTTTGGTTGCAGCTGTTAATGTTGTTGGGCGGGCCCCGGGCTGGATTCAAACCCGCCAGCTCAGGTGTATGTGACTGGTGCCTTAGCCCGTTGAGCCACAGGCGCTGAGCCGATGGTGCCAGATTTTTAAAGCCATGGCCCAAAGGAAAAAGTTCATCACCCTGCTAGGGCCAAAGACCCTATAGATTCACTGCATATGGACCAAAGGGAGGAGAGAGGGGCTGTCGGGAGTCCCTGAGTGAACCCAGCAGGTGGGGCCAGGAGAGGCCCCCCCGCCCCCTCTCCAGGGGAGCATCTCCATCCTTACTCACCTTGCAGGGCCTCCTCATGCTTTCCTTCCAGGGCTCTTCGCTGCTCATCCAATTTCTCTTGAAGCTCTAGCTCCTGCTCTTTCTCCACCTGGTGGGCAAGAGTCCCAAGCAGGCCTGAGATGGAGTAGGTTCAGACAACCTCTCTTATCTACTTACCACCTGCTGGGGCTACCAGGAGCTTGGTGATCAGAGTCCCACACCCTCCTCTGCGGGATGGGAATCACATGCCCAGAGAGGGCACAAGCCTTCCAAGGCACAGCAGGCATGGCAGATGTCCTCATTGGGGCATAGTTAGGGAGTTCTAGAGAACACTCTATGTGGAAAGAGATTTCAGAGTCTTCTAATCCTGATGTTCACTTGGGGCAGGAAGCCCCTGTGTGGTGTTTCCTCTGCTCGTACCCGCAGGCTGTATATTCTAACCACAGGTAGAACTGTTACAACTGACCTCTAACTGCTACAATCAGGTCCCAGATCTGTTCCCTGGGGTCACACAGAGCTGGTCTGCTCCCTCAGTCCCAAGTTCCTCTTCTCCACACTGACTGCTCCCAGCTATTCTCACTGTGCTGCACTTGAGATGTTTCCTAGTCCCTTTACCACCTGCAGGGTACAGGGGGTGGGCAAGCCCAGAGGCAAGGTACAATCTAAAGAGGTCTAGCTTCAGCCCAGCACTGAGTTTCTATGTGCTGGGATCAGGTCCTTCCCCTGTATAATGAAGGGACTCGAGTCGATGACTCTTAGGGACCCTTTCCAGTCTCATGGTGAAGGACTCCATGGATAAGTTCAGGGCCAAATGATGTCAGGACTGTAACTGTACAAAAAATAACTTAAAGATCTACCCACCTTTCATAAAAGGTGCTTCTGAAAAATGTGTCTAAGCAAAGAATGTTTTAATCTGTTTGGGCCCCTCACTGCAGTCTTCCTCCGAGTGAACACCTCAAGGGCAGGATCTGGGCTCGAGTCCTCTCTATACATCTTGTAATGCCAGTGACAGCATCCTCCCTGCACACAGGAAGCCCTCAGTAAATCTGCTGAGTGGTCGGAATCCAGAGGAAAATCTTTAGTACAAGTAATCACACTATTTAGGCCAGGCATCGTGGCTTATCTCTACACAAAATAGAAAAATTAGCAGGCATGGTGGTGCATGTCTGTAGTCCCAGCAGCTCAGGAGGCTGAGGTGGGAGGATTGCTTGACCCAGGAGTTTGAGGCTTCAGTGAGCTATGATGATGCCACTGTACTCTAACCCAGGTGATCTTGTCTCAAAAAAATAAAAACTCTCACAATTTAATAGAGTAATTAGTTTATAACTAGAGGCATTTTTAAAAAGACACTTTAAACTTCAGAAGTTTGAATATTTACACCAGTGTTTCATATTTATCATTTAAAATAACCAATTAAGGGTAAGGGGAATACAACTTTGATTTAAAATATACAAAAGCAAACTATGTAACCAAAATGTGTATACCCAAAAAATATTCTGAAATTTAAATAATAAAATAGCCAGTTAAGATGATTTAGTGGAAACTTTGGACACTATCCTAAGATAGGCACTCCTACTGCTCTGTCACCTCCCTCTGAGAAGGAAGAGCAAGTGACCAGAGGGGCGGGGGCGGGGGGGTGGCCAAGCTAGAGCAAGGACAAGGAAATCTCAGGCTGTGAGTTGTCCTCGGATGTCACATCTCTTCCATGTCCTTTAACCGGGAATTTTTTCTCAGTCTTTCCTCATGCTTCATGACCTTGACATTTGACTAATGTAGGCTGGAAATTGTGCAGAATGTCCCTCAAAGTTTCATTTCCAAACTAGTTTTTAAAAATCTCGGTGTTATCTCCTCAGAGAGGCCTTCTCCCATCCCATAGACTCTTTAAGGGCTTCTTATATGTCCTTTCACAGCACTCTAAACTTTTCCTAGCACTGATAATTGTAGTAAATAATTCCCTGAGGTTGTGTTTAGCATCTGATTTCCTGTCTCGGTCAGGATAGGCTTAATTATGTGACCACAGCAAACAACAGTAAAATCTCAGAGGCTAATACAAAAGATTTATTTTGCTCTAGCTACATGTCCATTTTGAGTGGACAGGGAGCTCTGTAGCCAAGGGATTATCCAGGATCCAGCGATAAGCCCCCAGGGGTATAGGCTGCTGGAATGTGGCCATTTGAACACTGCCACTTAGTAGACAGAAAGACTTTGAGGACCTTGAACCACCAATCAAATGCTTGGCCCAGAAGTGACACTGGTACCCTTTTTTATAACTCACTTGTGACCCCACCCAACCATGAGGTGGCCTGGAAGTAGCACCAATGGCTTTTCCTCTATCCCAAAAGAGTATCAATTTTGTAAGAGCACCTGCCAGCTCTGCCTGCTTTAACTAATGAGCCCAGGACATAGTAGCCTCATATGAATGTGTTCAATGGATAAAGGATTCCTTTCTTGGCAAAAGGAGTAAGACCCTTATAACAACAATCAAAGCCAAAACAGGTCCTCACTCTGGGATTTAGCAAGGTTAGCTGAGCAGGAGGGAAAAAGAGAGGTTGGGGCTGCCTGGACTTACCTGTTGTGCCCATTTCTTCTTCTCTTCATGGAGAATTCTAGTTATATCCTTCTGGTTCTGCTCAGCCTCCTCAGACACGCAGAGCTGGACAGTTATGGCTATAGGTGAAATAGCAAAAAAATTCACACACAGCAGAGGAGGGGGTCACAGCTGGCAGAGTGTGGGAGGCTGAGCTAAGTGATGGGAACCCTGGTTTCCACCTCAAGAAGGGATCAATCTCCAGAGCTAGCCCCTCAAATCTTTTTGGCTTTAGAGACCCTCATGTAAGGCTAGAAGGCTGATTTTGTCCCCTAGTATCTACAACAAAGCCAGTAGCTCACAGGATAGATTCAGCCTATAGAAGTATTCTATTTGTGCTGCTCAAACTTAAAAAGAAAGGCCAGGCACAGTGGCTCATGCCTGTTATCCTAACACATGGGGCCAAAGCAGGAGGACTGCTTAAGCTTGGGAGTTCCAGACTAGCCTGAGCAAGACCCCCATCTCCATTAAAAATAGAAAAATTAGGCAGGCTTTATGGCAGGCACCTGTAGTCCTAGCTACTCAGGAGGAAATTTGAGGTTGCCATGAGCTACGTTGACACCACTGCACTGTAGCCAGGGCAACATAGTGATATAGGCTCGGCGCCTGTGGCTCAAGCGGCTAAGGCACCAGCCACATACACCTGAGCTGGCGGGTTTGAATCCAGCCCGGGCCTGCCAAATAACAATGACGGCTGCAAATGAGCGTTGTGGTGGGCACCTGTAGTCCCAGCTACTTGGGAGGCAGAGGTAGGAGACTCGCTTGAGCCCAGGAGTTGGAGGTTGCTGTGAGCTGTGAGGCCACAGCACTCTAGCCAGGGCGATAGCTTGAGGCTCTGTCTCCAAAAAAAAAAAAAAAAAAAAAATTACTTGCTAATATTTAATAACTGGGAAACTATTGTTTAATAATACAAATTTCCAACTTTTCTTAAAGAATCCAAAGAACTGGATACGTAGGCCTTCCTATTCCCCAGGGGCTGGAGCTGAGGAGGGGCTGCCTCCTCCTTTGGTCGGGATGTGGTTCTGTAGTTGGCCAGTCATCTCCCCCTACCAAGGATGTGTCTATGGGGCCACTTTGTCATTTGCTTTACCTGCTGGGGCCTGTGAGCACCCGAGTATGTGGTACCTCACCTTTAGCATCTCCAGCTGGAAGGAGAGGGGTGCTTATTTGCGGGAAAGAGATACAAACAGGAAGTCTAGGCCTTGCTTAGGGCAACTCCAAAACAGGCCCTGCCAATGCCACTCTGAGTTTAACTGACTCTGGGTATGACCTAAGGCAGTGACCAACCTCTCTGGGCCTCAGTTACCTAATATATGAGGTAAGGATAATTATAGGACCTGCCTTACGAGGATACCGAGATGATTAAATCAGAAAAGAATGGTGATGAAAATAACAAAAGTAGGTAAGGAGTACTGACAGCTTATAATGCCCACGACCTGCCCAGCACTATTTCAAGCGCCTAACAGGGATTACCTGCCCAATCCTCTCAGCAACCCAATGTCGTGGGTACTATTCACCTCAATTGCAGATGAGGAAACTGAGGCACAGAGAAGTTATGCAACTTGCCCAAGATCATCATCGGGGAAGCAGGGATGTGAACTTACACAATCTGATTCCATGGCTAACACTCCCGACTACCACTTTTGTGGGTGCTCAGTAGATGTTCTTCACTGTTCATTAAATGTTCTCTAAATGTTTGACAGTGCTGACGACAAGAATTACAGTGTAATACCAGGGCTATTAGCATCATTATTAGAGAACTTCATAGGGCAGGGTCTGGCAGAGGGTACAGCAGAAAGGTGAGGATGTGGGAGAAGTCAACACTGTGGCCAGTCCCATCAGGACAGGAGGTGGACTGAGTTGGTGTCCTTGAGTTCTGCGCTTCCAGAGGCCATGAGCAGACAGAGGTTACGTGATAGCAATGGTCAGGATTACAGAGCCATGGATTCTCAAACCATTTGGCTCAAATGTTTTCCATGAGATCAGTACCAGACTAGCCCCAGCTGGGGAGAAGCTTATTAAACTATAAACTCTTCAGCCCATTCCCAGAGATTCTTATTTAGTTGGGTCTGTGGTAGATCCCCAGAATCTGCATCTTTGAAGTTTCCAAGGTAATTCTTATATACAGTCAGATAGGTGAACCTCTGAACCCTGGGCCAATTGCTTTCCTGGCACTTGGATTTCACCTACAATATCCCCAACAGCCTCCAGGCTATAATTAAACACTTTCTGAGATAAGAAGCACATTCTGTTACCAGGGAGCTTTGACCATAACCACACAAAAAGTTCTTTGAGACTGAGCTATATTCTGTCTGCGTATTGTTGCTAACTGGAAGCCCTAGTACTAACTTCTGGGTCACCCTAAACAAGGCTCATTTTTCTTCTCCACTAGGGTACTTCAGACACTTGGAGAGAATTGTTGTTTTATGGCAACATCTTCTTTGAAGATGAAAAATTCTCTATTTCTTGCAGGACATGTTTTTCAGATTCTTCACCACCCTGACCTTGCTCCAGTGTATTCCCTCCTGTTCTTCTGAATTCCTCTGAAAATGTACTTTTCAGAAATATAGAGGGGGCGGCGCCTGTGGCTCAAAGGAGTAGGGAGCTGGCCCCATATGCTGGAGGTGGTGGGTTCAAACCCAGCCCTGGCCAAAAACTGCAAAAAAAGAAAAAAAAAAAAAAGAAATATAGAGGGGGGCCAAAAAATGTACACACATTTTGAGAATGGAAAAAAACTATATTAAAATTATAATACTCAAGTCATGTTTGACTTCTGTAATTATAAGGGATGCTCAAATATGACTTGTGTCTATCTTTTGTTATTAGTATATATTGAGTATTACAATTGTAATACAGTTTTTCCTTTCTTAAATGTGTATATGTTTTTTTGCACCCTCTCTATATACAGCACTATAGGTGTGATATGCACATACCAACAGCCCAGAGCAGGGAAGCACAGGTCAGGACTATCACCTTCCTGATTTTAGACATTATATTTCTATTTTTTTTTTTTTTTTTTTTGAGACACAGCCTCAAGGTGTCACCCTGGATAGAGTGCTGTGGCATCACAGCTCACAGCAACCTCCAATTCCTGGGCTAAAGCGAGTCTCCTGCCTCCACCTCCCAAGTAGCTGGGACCACAGGCGCCCGCCACAACGCCAGGCCATTTTTTGGTTGCAGCCGTCATTGTTATTTGGTGGCCTGGGTTGGATTCGAACCCGCCAGCTCAGGTGTACGTGGCTGGCGCCTTAGCCCGTTGAGCCACAGGCACTGAGCCAACATTATATTTCTATTAATGTAATCTTTCTAAGATCACATGAAATATTTAAGTATTTCTATCACCTTTGATGATTGTAAGGTAGGGAACCTCATGGAGCTCAGCGGGGACACTTATGGGGCTGGCTACTCACCTGTGTCCCCATTTAGGGGTGATAGTTCCTGGGGTTCTGGTCTGGGTGGCTGATCTGACTCTTGGTGCCTCTGGAAGTAATGAGACAACAATAGGTGAGGGTAGAGGGTGGGGGTCAATGTGAGGATGGGATCTTTCCAAAGGCAAAGCAGGACTGTGAGTGACACCAGGCACTGCCCCACGCCTGGTCCATTTGGACTGGCTTCTTTACCAGCTGCGGCAACACTCCTTGTATGGAGGGAGGGTTCCCAGAGTAGGATTTCTCCTGCTTGCCAGGGCCACTTCAGTGGGGAGTTGGAAGCTGCTTGAGCTTTCCTCAGATCCTGTGGTTTGTTTCTTGCTGCCACCCATGGGGGTCTCCCTGCCCACCCCTCCTTCCTTCTTCCAGGATTTGGCCAGACCTTCTGCTATTACCTTTGCCTCAGTTATGGTCTTGAAGTGCCCTAAAACCTCCCAATTCCCAATTCAGAGATGATTCCTCTTTCCTTTCAGGGCCTACGGCTATTCCAGCTTCTAATCAGGTTCTTCTCAAAGTATGTGATATCAAGGGCAGAGATTCAAAATTTCAAACCCTGATTTTATTGTGCTTATTCTCTGTTTCTGTAACTGTAAAATAGAGACAGTAGTACTTATCTTGCAGGATGGGAGCAAGATATGGCATTCAGGATGTACCAGATGCTAGGCTGGCTTGCCTACACTATCTTAGTTAATTTCCCGACAACCTTGAGAATTATGAATGTCTCATATTTAAAGATAAGGAGGCAAGGCTGAGGCTGAGTGAAAGTAGGATTCAATCAAGATAGTTTAGGGGATAGTTGGCAGAGTATTTGAGCCTTACCTAGTGGATGCTTTAATGGACCATGGCCAGTATTAGTTGAATTTGATCAAAGGAATAAATGATGCAAAAGTGCTTTTGACATTACTAAGCAGTATCAGTGGCTCCCAGATTTCATAAATGACTAATTTTTTTAATGAGAAAGTTGGTATAGATTGGCAAGCAAAAATGCTGAGAAAGTTACTTACAGATTATCTTTATCATTTTTGTAAAATAAAGAACATTTTAAGGTTCCAGAATATAGTCAGGAAAAGCTCAAGAGCAGTCTTCCAGGAAAGGGGCACTGATATGCTCACCCCACGTCACACCTCCTTACACCTTTAATTGTATTGTTTCTCCCCAGAGAGGTAAAAAGTTGGTAGAACTGGACAAGGATTTGGGGTGGAAAAAAATTTAAGCCCTTTTGTATACTTTTCAAAATGCTGGAAGGAAAGAATGAAGGGAGAAGGAGGGAAGGTAAGAAGGAAAAGATGCTCTAGATCCCATTTTAAGAGACACTTTTTTTTTAAAAGTTCAAAAGTTTTAAAAGACTATGGAAAGGCTATGAAAATGTTCCATTGTGAATTATCACTATAAAAGAAAACCTTTACTTTTTACTGTGGTAACATATTTTCAAAGGCAATTTTTAGAATAGAAATTATTAAACTTTTATTTATTTTTTTTGAGACAGAGCCTCAAGCTGTCACCTTGGATAGAGTGCTGTGGCATCACAGCTCACAGCAACCTCCAATTCCTGGGCTCAAGCAAGTCTCTTGCCTCTGCCTCCCAAATAGCTGGGACTACAGGCGCCCACCACAACACCCAGCTGTCTTTTGGTTGCAGCCGTCATTGTTGTTTGGCGGGCCCGGGCTGGATTCGAACCCGCCAGCTCAGGTGTAGGTGGCTGGCACCTTAGCTGCTTGAGCCACAGGTGCTGAGCCTTATACTCAAGAACTACTGAAATGCAGCTAAAAAGCACACTCTGCTTAGGGAGGGAAGTTAAATCAAGCGAAGGCTTCTAGAACAGTCTGCTCCTCTCCCACAGGGCCTGGCACGGTGCCTTCCCCAGCTCCTGTGCCTCGGAATCTGCTCAGTGGCTGGGAGAGTCTGACAATTGAGCGCCCCATCCACCCTGTGAGGACTCAGCCTGCCCTTTCTAGGGGAGAGGAGGAAGCCTCGTCCAGGCACGAGCCAGAGAAACTGTCAACACAAGAATCTGGAGAAGTGACAGGAGCCAGCCCCCCACTCTGGGCTGGAGGAAGGAGGGAGATGAACACAAATGCTTGTCCCCTCCCTATTGCCACCACCGGGTATGCTGAATCTGGGCAATGTTTTTATAAAAGCTAGAAGGCCTGGATTCTAGTCTCGGGTCTGCTACAAATTGGGACAAGTCTTTTCCCCTCCCTGGGCTTCTGTTTCCTCCTTCAGGAAGTGAAGGTGAGGAGGTCTGGTAGTTTATCTCGATGATCCCCTGAGATCTAAGCTCCTCTCAATAGCACTGTGGAGCAAAGGTTATTACAGGTGAGGAAACTAAGGCTTAGGGGGTTGAAATTGTGCCCTCATGTTCAAGTCAGCATTAGAATCTGATGTCAGAATATTCGAGACTGTAGAGCAGAGTGGGTAAGACTTCTGGAATTCTGGGTCCAAATCCTAAATCTAACACTGCAACTGTACGACTTCTCCAGGCTTGGGTTTTCTCATGAGGTGTTTTTTAGGATTAGATGAAATACTGCACCTGCAGCGTCTGGCACATACTAACAGATCAAATACTGGGGAGATTATTGCTTTATGTTTGAGAAACATGGCAAGAACAAAGGTCCCAAGGCGTTTTAGAAGATCTTGTAGGCTGCCATGGGTCTCAGGTTTGTCATCTGAAAGAATATCATAAGCTCATGAAATACTACCCTTTTTACAAATTACAACCACCATAGAATGGTGGATCATTTGTCTCCACAAACAACTTCTAAACCACAGGCAGGACCGGGCCTTGTGCTGAGATCTTGAGTCCTGACAAAATCATCCCCAACATTCAAGGCTCAGTGTCTCCAGCCTGTTCCTCCTACATTTTCTTAATATTTTAAATATTTGTAAACATCTTTTCCCAGTTACAGTAGTAGTAAACATTCATCATCAAAAGTATGAAAAATGCAGGAAAATACAAAAAGAGAATCGCACTACCTAATGCTAACCCCAGACCACAGTGGCAGATATGTGCACCTGCATATACATATCCAGTATTGGAATATTTATACATAGATGCTTCCTTATACCTTAGGTCTTCATATATGTTATGAGTGTTTACTACATTCATAAATTGTATAAATCTACTAATTTTAATGAGTTGACTATCTCTATGGATGAATTTATATTATTATTTTTTGAGACAGAGTCTCACTCTGTCACCCTCAGTAGAGTGCCATGACATCACAGCTCACAGCAACCTCTATCTCTTGAGCTTAAGTGATTCTCTTGCCTCAGCCTCTCGAGTAGCTGGGACTACAGGTGACTACCACAATGCTTGGATTTTTTTTGTTGCAGTTGTCATTGCTGTTTTAGCTGACCAGGGCCAGGTTTGAACCCACCACCCTCCGTATATGGGGTTGGTGCCCTACACACTGAGCCCCAGGCACTGCCCTATTATTATTATTTTTGCAATTTTTGGCTGGGGCTGGGTTTGAACCTGCCACCTCTGGCATATGGGGTGGGTGCCCTACTCCTATGAGCCATAGACACCGCCTATTTTTTTTTTTTTTGAGACAGAGTCTCAATATGACATCATGGGTAGAGTGCCGTAGTGTCACAGTTCACAGCAACCTCAAACTCTTGGGCTCAAGTGATTCTCTTGCCTCAGCCTCCCAAGCTGGGACAACACCCAGCTATTTTTTGTTGCAGTTGTCATTGTTGCTTAGTTGGCCTGCGCTGGGTTTGAACCCGCCAACTTCAGTGTATGTGGCTGGTGCCATAACCACTGTGCTACCGAAGCTGAGCCTCTATGGATGAATTTAGCCGTTTAATCTACTCTTGGGTGTTTAGATTGTTTCTAATTCAAATTATGCTTCAACGAGCAGACTAATTTATAACATTTTCCCCACATCTAACATTATTGACTTTGTCCTTCAGAAAGGTTCTACCAATTTACTCATCTCACCAATGGCACACAAGAAAGCCAGTTTCTTTCTTTTTTTTTTTTTTGAGACAGAGTCTCACTCTGTCATCCTGGGTAGAGTGCAATGGTGTCATCACAGCTCACAGCAACCTCAAACTCCTGGGCTCAAGGGATCTTCTTGCCTCAACCTCCTGCGTAGCTGGGACTGCAGGTACAAGTCACCACGCCTGGCTAATTTTTCTATTTTTGGTAGACACAAAGTCATCCTCTTCTCAGGTTAGTCTCAAACTCCAGAGCTCAGGCAATCCGCCCACCTTGGTCTCTTGAAGTGCTAGGATTATAGGCGTGAGCCACCGTGGTATCAAGAAGGTCAGTTTTAGCACAACTTTGCCAACATGGAATATTACCACCTTTTAAAAAGCATTGGCAAATTTGCTAAGTCAAAACCAAACCAAAACCACCTAGTGCTACTTATTGTGCTCCTGGCCCCAACATAGGCATCCATGTGCTCAAGACATCCTAGGCTGCTTAAGACCATCCCACCATGACACATGGTCAAATCTTCCTGGGCCCTCCAGGCCCAGAGCATGCTATTGCTCTGTGTCTTTCCTGGCCTTCTCCAGGGCTGAGTTAGTTCCCGTCTTCCTTATGCTCCAGGTACCCATGATAGTCCTACACCTGGTTAGCTGTCCCTCTCCCAAGGGGCTCCTTGAGGAGAGGATTTTGAAATCCACATTGGATTTGCCAGTATGGTATCATGCCAGAAGAGTATTTCTTAGGAGTGGGTCTATGGACTTTCTGTATCACCTGGATAGCCTACTTAACACAAATTTCTAGGCTCAATCCTAGACATAGTTGGGGAGGGGGGTATACGTGTGTGCTGTTAGCAATCCATCCTGGTGATCTGATGCCCACAAGAGCCTGAGGACACAGGGCCCTGACCTGGGTAGGGTTTGACGAGCCACTGTTGAATGGAAAATCCCCAGGTTGGGGCCCTGGCCACTTCCTCCTCAGAGGTCAGGGCACAGAGTACACCCTGTGGTGGGGGAGGACAGGAGTGCGGAGAGGGACAAGAATTTCCCTTTCCGAAAGGGGTGGGGGGGCCTAGGGCTGGGGTGGGGCATCCGGACTGTACTCTGCGAGAGGGATGACAACTTCCTGAGTCAACGGAAACTTGGGAGCAAGAAAGCTGCAGAGGCAGTTAGCAACACAGGATGCTGGGAGAGCCCAGGCTTGGGGGGAGGACAAGAGACCCGATTCTAGCTTTACTGTGTGGCTTTGGGTAAGTCACTTCCCTCCTCCAGGTCTCAGTTTCTTCATCTGTGAAGGTCAGGATTGGGACAGATGCTGTCAGTCTGTCTGAGTTCTAGAGCAGCCCTTCTCCTAAGAAGGCTGGAAATGGGGCGCCTGCACCTGCAGCCCACACACAGCTCTGAGGCCCACTCACAGCTCTGCAACCCAGGCACAGGTCTGCCACCCAGCTCCAGACCAGAGCCTGCTGTAGTTTCAATCTGAAACGAACCTGATGTTGTACGACACAGCTGCAACGAGCAGACAGTGTTCAGAGCCATGCGGAAGCCAAACAAGTTCAGATCGGGGCTGGCAAGACCCTCGAGAACAGTAGGTCTCAACCTTCCTCATGTTGTGGTGACCTCCAACGATAAAATTATTTTCGTTGCTATGCTTACGTTTTGGAGCGTACACTGACCAACTGGAAGGTGTCCAAAACAAACTGACAGGACTTACAAGGAGACTCAAAGCCAAATTAGAGGAGGGGCTGTCAACAGAACAATTGGTCAGACTTTAGAGCAGGCAAGAAAGAACTGAGCACTGTCGTCACATCTCAGCAGGACTGTCAGGGGTAGATGCTGCTTATTTGGCATCTCTGGCCTTTGTGGGCAGGACTGTGGCTAAGCACTACAAGGATCAAGAAGTTTCAGTTCAGTATGAAGAATTTCAGAACTGTCCCAGAGGTCGGCTGCCTCAGTGGAGGGTGGGGCATGATGGTGGTAGTAAGCTACCCATCACTGGTAGTATGTAAGAAGAAGTTGGAAAGGCAAACTTCATTTTGCAGGTTGGACTGAGTGATTTTTGAGGACCCTGAACTCTAATACTCTATAATTCTATAAACTTAGCATCCCTGATGTTCAGCAAGTAAAGCCCTCTGGTAAGCATAAAGTGTTCAGCTGCTGTAGGTCATGTAAAGACCTCGAGTATTTTTTTTTTTTTTTTTTGAGACAGAGCCTCAAGCTGTCACCCTGGATAGAGTGCCATGGCATCACAGCTCACAGCAACCTCCAATTCCTGGGCTCAAGCGAGTTTCCTGCCCCTGCCTCCCAAGTAGCTGGGACTACAGGCGCCCGCCACAACGCCCGGCCATTTTTTGGTTGCAGCCGTCATTGTTGTTTGGCGGGCCCAGGGCTGGGTTCGAACCTGCCAGCTCAGGTATACATGGCTGGTGCCTTAGCCAGTTGAGCCACAGGTGCTGAGCCAAGAGTTCTACTGGGTACTGTTCAAGTTGTAGTATTTTGGGGGTGAATGACTGTAGTCACGTACTCAAGCCTGTGGGATAGAGTCCTCAACTTCCCTCAAATCCTGAGCCTCATCCGGCAAGAGTGAAGTAGGCAAAAACCACTTCGATAGAAGCTGCCCAGCTATTCTCCACCCTGGGAATCCCAGTGGATGGAAATTAAGAGCATCCCTGAGAGAGGCTTAGCCTTTCCAACAGATATTTGGCCTAATGTTTTTGGGAACCATCATTCCATCCAGTTTGTGAGTCTTCAAGGCTTTACGGATTTCTGACTATGCATTGTATCTTCATTATTCCTGTTTAACTTGAGAGAATTTAGTAATTGAAAGGCCCTTAAGAGTTCATCCAGTACCTTTGCCATCATACAAACCACAGCCCTGGTTTCCCTGGGCTACACCCTTCCATCACACCTGTCTTGGCTGAGAAAGGCTTCCTGGGACCCAGAGGGCTGTTAGAGTTCAGGGTCCTCAGAGATCATTCAGTCCAACCCCAGAGGACAGAGTTGGAAGGGCCCTGGTGAGAGCTGCTTTTAATCTCCACCTCCTCTTTCCAAACAGAAAAGCTGAGGCCCAGAGATGACATGGGCAGACAACTTGTTAGAGGCCATGATGCAGGGAAGCGGGCAGAGGAGCACGGCTGAGCCCAGAGTCCCTACATGCCTATGCCAGATCTATCCAAGTCACGGAGCCTGTTGGGGAGGAGTGATTCTGGGTCTCAGGAGGTTCGGTCACACTTCCCCCGTATCTGCTGCCTCTCCGGTACAACAGCATGCGACATGCGCGGGGCCCCAGCACTACTAGTTTCAGATCTGAGCAACCGCAGCAGAGCCCATTGGCTGAGCATAGAGGCAGGAAGGAGGTGGGCGGAGAGGCCCAAGGGCCCACTGCAGGGCCTTGGGGGAGGAAAGGCAGGGCCTGAATGTTCAAGGCTGTTGAGAAACTTGAGCCTTCACACCCAAATTGACAGAGGCTTAGAAGGAAGAACATCATAAATACAAGCCTTAGCCTCCCCATCTCTAAGATGGGCAGAAACATTTGCCAAAGTAATACTTGAACTTGATTTTATTTTCACACTGCCGCTAAGGAGTTATTTCAACCCCTTCATATACAGTGTGGTCAACATCACCCATGGTCCTCTGGGGGGCAGTCCAGTGTGAATATACACCCCATGTAAAGCCTGGAATAGCTAGTCTGTGCCTCTCAGCTGCACTGGGGGCACCGCCTTCTCTGAACACCTGCAGTGCCCCCCCCCCCAGCACCGCAAATAGGGGCGGATGTGGTCTCCATTGAGCTCTCAGAGGAGGAAAGGACCACTTCCCTTTTAAACACCCCCCCCCCGCACCTGCCGAGCCAGACCACAGCAGACAAGAGAGTCGGAAAGGACTCAAGCATAGGGCCTCATTTCACAGATGGTGAGGCTGAAGCCTAGAGAAAGCCTTTCCATCATACCTTATTTATTTTATTCCTCCCTAGAGCTCAGTTTTTCTTTTCTTTTCTTTTTTTTTTTTTAAGACAGAGCCTCAAAGCTGTCACCCTGGGTAGAGTGCTGTGGCATCACAGCTCACAGCAATCTCCAATTCCTGGGCTCAAGCAAGTCTCTTGCCCCCGCCTCCCAAGTAGCTGGGACTACAGGCGCCCGCCACAACTCCTGGCCATTTTTTGGTTGCAGCCGTCATTGGTGTTTGGCGGGCCCAGGCTGGATTTGAACCCGCCAGCTCAGGTGTATGTGGCTGGTGCCTTAGCCCGTTGAGCCACAGGCGCCAAGCCTAGAGCTCAGTTTTTCTTGTGCCTTATCAGCTGCCCAGGGTGTCTGCTAGAGCTGGCTGTCTCAGAGGGTCTGGAGCTGGCAAAGTACTAGACGCAATGCCTAGCATTTGGGTCAGTTGGGCATGCAAAAGGATTCTTCAGGAGCTGCACAGAAAATGGGGTGGGGGGTAGGGGAGGAGGCAGGCTGAGGGCCAGACAGACTGCCAGATATTCACCTATCTTTCAAACCCGATGGCAAATTGAGAGTCCTGAGTCAAGGCCCTGGCTTGCCACCTGCTTGCTGTGTGACCTTGGGGGAGCACCCTCTCCTCTCTAGGTTCCTGTTTCCTCCTCTACATGGCGTGAAGTTGGGCAATGGGAGACTTAAGAGCCCTTTGGGTGTTGAAATGCCTGGATGGCGAAGAGGGGGCAGAGTGAGGTCATCTTGCTATCTCATCCTCTATCCATCCTGTCATGCTCGTTTGCTTTGGGCAGGGCAGGGCTGGCAATTTGACATACTCAGCTGTCAGGTCCTGTCATGAAGAAGGCTCTCGGGAGGGCAGGGAAAGAAGGGCCTGTGCTTAGGAGGTCCTAGGTGGGGGACCTGGAGCCCTTCATACCATCCCCTGTTCTTCAGCAGCCCAAGTTAAGGGGGATAATAAAAGGGCAGGATTGTCTGGAAGCAGAGGATGAGGAGCTCAGCCACCTCTCACATTGCATGCAGCATGCTCCCAACCCCGCAGTGGCACTTCAAACAGTGAGAAGTACCCATCAGTGCAGATAAGGAGGCATCTGCAGGATGCCTGGGCCAGGATCACTTGCAACAGGGAGACACTAGTAACTGTCCCCACGTTCACCAACAGGAGACTGGCTTGATGCACTCAGGGATATAATACTAAGTAATGTCATTCATATGTTCAAAAGAACAAAGTAGATATTTACATACAAAGATGGAAAGGCATTTGGTAGAATACAAAAAGAAATAGGCAAAATAAATGCTTTCTGTTGGTACAAGAATGCACAGGTACAAAAAACATACTAGAAAAACACAAACTAATAACAGTGTCATGTCCAAACAGTGGACTAAATTTGAGGATAGACTAAAACTGCTGTGGTCAAGAAAGGGGAACTTCTTTCACCCGAATTCTTACAATTTTTAAAGCAATAGATTATGTAGGTGTTATTTGTGTACAAAGAAATTAATGGCAACAAGGAAAAAATACCTATCTTGGAACCTAAAAGCTGCCAAGGGAGTCACTGTACAGCTGGAGATACTGAGGTCTGAGAAGAGAACAGTTAGGGAAAGGGGCAGAGGCAGGACTGGCCTGGACTCCCAGTGCAGTGCTTGTTCCTCCTCAGAGGCTACAGCTGGTGTCTGAAAGTGTGTGGGCCTGTCCCAGCACCTCCCTGTTCACAATGCCCCTTACTCTGCTGCTATGCTGTGGTCCCAAAGGGGAGGCATTGGGTTCCTGCTGTCCTTGCTGACAAGTGTCAAGATGGGGAGGGGTATGAGAGGGTGGTGGGGAGTCGTTTACCTTATTAGGTTATGAGAATTTTTAAGAGCTATTGCAAGAAATTTCCAGAAACTCGGTGGCTGAAAACAGCAGAAATTTCTTCTTTCATAGTTCTAGAATCTAGCAGTCCAAAATTAAGATGCCAGCAGGCTGGCTCTTCTAGAGCAGCGGATCTCAACCTATGGGTCGTGACCCCTTTGAGGATTGAACGACCCTCTCACAGGGGTCGCCTAAACCCATTCTGCATATCAGATATTTACATCATGATTCATAACAGTAGCAAAATTATAGTTATGAAGTAGCAACGAAAATAATTTTATGGTTGGAGGTCACCACAACATGAGGAACTATATTAAAGGGTTGCGGCATTAGGAAGGTTGAGAACCAGTTAGAGGATCTAGTGGAGGACCAATTCCCTCTCTTCTCTGAGGTCCTAGTAGTTATCTGCAATCCTTGGTGTTCCTTGGCTTGGAGATGCTCCACTCCAATCCCTGCTGTTGTCACCACATATTGTTCCCACTGTGTGTCTGTGTTGAAATCCCCCTCTTCTCGTAAGGACACCAGTCACTGGATTAGGGCCCACTGTAATCTAGTATGACCTCATCGTAACTTGACTGCATCTGCAAAGACCCTATTTAAATCAGGTCACATTCACAGGGTCTGGGTGTACAAGAATTTTAGGATATTATTGAGCACAGTACAGATAACAACTTTTCTGCTGTCTGGGCTATTCCCTTAAGGAAAGGGCAGGGGACAGGGTCACATAAGAGAATAGAAAATGGTAAGGAGGGCCACAAAGCTCATTGTACACTCGGTACAAAAGAACTCTACAGGGGGAGGAGGGAAGGAAGGCTGGGCTGGAAGGAGGTCAGATTGCATATCCTTGTCTGGAGGGAAGCATGGACATGGAACGGATTTTTTATGTATTATAAGGTGTTTGGCCTAGATGGTCTGGAAGGTTCAGGTTTGAAAATAAAGTGACACAAGATGAACTATTTTTAGGGATGAAAATTCACTTGGCAAGGAAGTAGGATGGCTTGTCTTCAGGTAGTGGATGGGTTTAGATCTGCTCAAAGTGGATGGATCTTCTCTTGTTTCTTTTTCCTGCCCAAGGTGGGGTGTCAGTAGCTCCCTCTCCCCACACCTGCTCGTCCTGTTGCGGTGAGGCTCCCTGCCTGGCCCTCTGTCCTGTCACTGTGACAGCTCACAGCGTTGAGGCTGGGGGATGTGGAGAAGGGACTGCAGGCCTTGAGGATGGAAACCTAAGTAGAGGTGTCAGAGCTGGAAGTAGGGTCATCTGTCAGGCTCTTCACCTACAGAGGGTCCCTATTCTAAGTTTATTTTTTGTACATGAACATTCAGGAGTTTCATACTGAGACCCGTAAAGCTCCTTGCAGGCAGATTCCAGGCTCTTGTTCATGGCTGATCTAGGAATCCTGGGACATTAGGGGGACTCGCTGACCAGAGTTTTAGCATTTTCACTTATATGGCTGCATGCTTTTATGCAATTAATTTGAACTGTTTTCTGCTCTTTTTAATGAAAAAGAGAAAGAAAGAAGGAGGAAAGGAAGAAACGAAGGGAAGGAGGGAGGGAGGCAAAGGAGGGAAGGGAGGAAGGGAGTGAAGGGAGGGAGAAAAAGAAGCAAGGTGCTGACTGACACGAAGCAAAGATCCCAACCCTAACATTGAATTGCGGCAAAGATGGAAGTCATCAGGGGGCTGAGAGCACATCACGCTTTGAGAGGACCTATACCAGCTGCCTGTGAATTCATATACAAAGGAAAAGAACACAATTAAAAACATGTATGTATGCAGAAGGTATCTTGCTAAAGGCTGTTTCACCAGGGGAGAGATTATCAGACTCTTTTTAACGTGTTTTAGGTCGCTGGAGACAGATATCCTTTTATAACACAGAAATCTAGTGTTCAATCTCACTATTCTCCCAGAAAGCCACATGCATGGAAGCCTGGATTTGCCTCAGCTAGGATGATTTTCTGGGTTTGGCAAAAACAACTAGCTCAGAGGCCACCTACACACCCTCATCCTCATGATGGTGCTGCCTCTGCACGACCTCAGAGGCAGCTTCCTCCTGTTCCCTGACTGTTCCACCCTCGGAAGACTGAGCTAGAAAGGTGGATTTGCCCGGCTCTTACTGACCAGGCATCAGGGGCCTGCTCCCACGTTCCTTATGCCTCCTGCACACCCCACTTGCACCACAACTGCCTAATCCCCACCTATCTTCAAAACCCAGCCAAGAGGTCAACTCTGGGGGTGAGGGGGGGACCTTCCCTGATCCCCTCCGAGCTCCAGACCATCCTACCTCTAGTTAGGAGGAAAACACAAAGATGCTCATCAATAAAAAGGGCAGGAGTGCAGACTATGAAACACCCACATATCCAAACTGGTTCAATGAACTACAGGACAGCCACGAGACATTAGGTAGCCACTACGAAACCAAGCTCCCGGGGACTACGCAAAGTGGGAAAATGCCTCCACCAGAATATTAAGTAACTGGAATATAACCATATAAAATACAGTAGCCACATTCATATTTATTATATAGGCAGGAAAAAATAGTAGAAAGAATGACACTGAAATGCACACAGTGGCTAGTTCTTAATGGCAGGATCAAAAGCAATTTTTAAGTTTCTTTATACTTTCCCAAATTTTGAAGTTTTGCCTCAAAACACGATAACCAGAATAATTATGTCTCTTAAATGGAATCCTGAATGTTTGCTAGTCCTGGGCTTGCATTCTTTCTTATATGCTTGCTATAAATGCCATCTACTTGAACCCCTCCAGTGATGGGGAACTCACTGCCCTTTCACGTCTTTTTTGGTCACTTACTTCTCATGAGAAATAGAAATCTGGCTCCCTTTAGTTTCCCCCATAGCCACAGTTCTGCCTTCTGGAAAAACAGAGAACTGCTTCTCATGCCCCTTGACAAACTTCAGACGTTCAAAGGCAGTAGCTAGATTCTAGGCTTTATCCCTTCCCCAGCCCCACCCACATCATTCTTCTAAGGACTTTGATGTCCTTCACCTCCCACATCTCAGGGTACTTTCCCTGGGTAAAATCCAGGCAGTGATGTCCTTAATGTATAACTTCAACTCTACGCCTCATTATCTCTTTCAAGGGCATCCCACCAGCCAGTCAGGGTCAGGGACTCTATTATACACATCCTTTCATCTAATCTTTAGAACAACTCTGTGACACAGGAGCTGTTATCTCACCTACCTTACAAATGAGGAAACCAAGGTATGGAGAAGGTAAACTTCCAAGGTCACTAATTAGATCCTGGAAGGAGCCAGGACTGAACCAGCCCCTAGCCCAGAGCACAAATGTTTGCCAAGTTAATAAATAAATAGGTGAATTCAGGTCTAAAGCCCATGCCCTTAGCACTACTGTCTTCAGAATTGCCTCTGAATATGCCAGCCTCTCCCACATCATCCACGTTCTGCATTTCTCCCCTATCAACTCGCCTGCAACATGGACATACATGGGAAGGGCTACTGGATGACTGACCCGCTAAGTACCAGTTGCCAAGGCCCACCTTTGGTAGCAGTGCAGAGCCGCTTCTCAAAGGTCTGGCTTGGGACTGTGGTGCTGCAGCCACATCCCTGTGGACTGGAGTGTTTAGCCATGACATCGTCCCTAACATTCTACAGTGTGCCTCCTGCATGCATTCCACTGTCCTACCCAACTGACCAAAGGAGGTCAGTAACCTGCTGGGAAATAGGAAGGCCTCTCCTCACTTTCATGTCACTCCTATATGCAAGCCTGCAAAAAGTTTCTTTCCTTGGCCTCTACCCTCTCTGGCCTTCTCTCAAGTGCTCCTGTGGGACAATGACCACATAGCCATAGTCTCTGTTAAGAAAAGCACTTAGGAAGGACTACACAATCCAGATGGTTCCTAAGCACCCACTCCCTAGGCTACCAATGACCCCAATCATTCATTTCCAGGATTTCAACTTGTTCCAATAAGGCAGTGACATAGTCCCCAGTTGGCTTCTTAGTGGGATCTAGAACAGCTGGTCAGTTAAGGCCAAAGGCACCATAGACCACAGAACTCAGTAATCCTCAGATTCTTGAATATGGAGGGACTTTGAAAAGTCCTAGTGGTCAACCCTCTGTCCCTAGATAGAGTAGTCCTCGTTAAAAGTACCGGTCTCATTCCTTGCTACATGCCACTGTCAGTCCCCACAAAGAATGTTTTCTTGTGCTTTTAATGGTCAGCTTTTGCTTGGGCCACCCTCTTGGCTTTGAATGGGTAACTCCTACCAATCCACCTTCCATACGAGATCCCTTCCTTTGCCTCTCAAAGTGGGATGAGATACACCTGCTGCACTCTGGGCTAACCCTAGCATGGTTCTTATTTGGACCTCCTTCACTCCCTCAAACACTTACTTAGCACTTGCTCTGTGCTCTGCATAAGGCAAAGAGCACCAGATGGGGAATGTAGAAAGCCAGGAGCAATTGCACAGTTTTACCACCAACTGGCTGTCTGACTTTGGACACATCACTTCTCACTGAACTTCAGTTTCCTCACCTATAAAGTGGGGAAGATTCCACAGCCCAGCCTAGCTTTGAAGGCTTTGTGTGGATGGGCAGGATGTGAAAGTACTCTGCAAACTGCCATTCAGGGTGAGTCATTATTATCGTGACCTGCTGTAGTCTGAGCTCCTTTTTGTCCATTCCATCCTTGAAGTCCCCTGTCCCCCAGGGAACTGACAGCCTGCTGGGAATGGGCTTGGGAGCTCAGGTCTTCCAGGGGTTGGCACCTGAATGAGAAATTGGGCAAGAGCACAGCCTAGAAGTTTGGAAAGAGGAATGAACTTTAAACAAAAACAGCCCATAAATCCTGCTGCATGGCATAGGGGCAAAGGCCCAGCATTGCTGGGATACAGAACACTCACCAGACTTCTCTTAGGCAACAGAGTAAAGGCTTTTATGCCAAAGGGCTTTGTCTATAGTCATCAAGAAGCACAGGGGAAGTGGTGGAGACAAAGAACTCACTGGAGAATGGATACCTGGGTTCTGCTCTGCACTGCTCTGTGATGGCAGTCAAGCTCCTTTCTTCCTGTAAGCCAGTGGTTTTCAACCTTCCTAATTCTGTGACCCTTTAATACAGTTCCTCATGTTGTATGTTCCTCATAAAATCATTTCGTTGTTAATATATGAAATAGCAACGAAAATAATTTTATGGGGCAGTGCCTGTGGCTCAGAGAGTAGGGCGCTGGCCTCATATACTGAAGGTGGGTTTAAACCTGGCCCTGGCCAAACTGCAACAAAAAAATAGCCAGGCTTTGTGGCGGGTGCCTGTAGTCCCACCTGCTCGAGAGGCTAAGGCAAGAGAATCACCTAAGCACAAGAGCTGGAGGTTGCTGTGAGCTGTGACACCACAGCACTCTACTGAGGGCGACAAAATAAAACTCTGTTTCTAAAAAAAAAAAAGAAAAAAGAAAGAAAATAATTTTATGGTTGGGGGATCACCACAACATGAGGAGCTGTATTAAAGGGTTGCAGCATTAGGAAGGTTGAGAACCACCGCTCTAGGCCTTAACCTCCCATCTATGGATTGGGAACATCAACCCAGGTGGTACCCAAGGCTCTTTCCAACTCAGTCTGTGCCAACTTTACTTTCCCTTCACAGCTTGGGACAAGGGAAGTCTAGTTCAAGCTGTGCCAGGGACAGACAGGGAACAGGAGGGAAAGGAAGCTAAGCTTACTGTGGCCTCCACTTCCAGCCTGTGGAAGGGTTGGGCCTGGAGCAGGCTCCTGCCTGTTTCCTCCACCTGTGGGTGGATGGCTCACTTTGCATACTGTGAGGTTGACATAGGTACAAAGAATTCAGGCTCTCAGCCTATTAGAGATCATCCTGCCAGGTAGGGAAGGAACTGAGCCCCAGACTCCAAGGGCTTGCTTGGGGTCATGCAGCATGTCTGTGACACAGCCTGGACTCACCTGCAGGATTAATGTCCACCTACCATCAGCTTGCAAGTCTCGGGTCTCTCTGCATTGCTGTCTCTGTCATCCAGCCCCCTCCTTCCGCTGACAGAGTCAAGCCTCAATTTCCCTGCTGGCACCAGGTTAGATATGAGGGTTTATAGGTCAAAAGCTTGGTAAGTTTTTTGAACTGGGAATGCAGGAGAAAGGAAAGCTAGGAGGCACTGCACTTCAGGCCAAAATTCATCTCTTTCAGGACAGAGCAGGGGATAGGACCACTCACGTTGGGGACAGTGCTAGACATCCAATACACAGAAAAGCTCATACTCAGGGCATAAGCAATGCAGGGGCAGAGAGAGAGAGAAAGAAAATACCAAGGTTCATTGCAAAATTATTAACTATTGTCACAGTTTGGTGGCTCTCAGGGCCTCAAGTTTATGGTATCTTCTAGTCCCACCTGTCTGGGGGGTTGGGTGGGCAGTAATAAAAAAAATGGCCAGAACTTGAGGGTCCTCCCTTCCCCTCTCTGTGCCTTCCCATGTCGCTGGTGATGGGGGGGGCTGTCCTTCTGGAGTCAGATCTGACCTTCTGGGCTCACCAGACCCCAAGGGGCAGCTGATCCTACTGCAAGAAACCTGAGCAGAGTCCCCTGGGCCCTAACCCAGCTCCGAGGCCCCTCAGGGAGGGACAAGAAGAGAGGAGAAGGCAGAAGGCAGTGGATCTCCTCCCTCCCTGGCCCCTCCCAGTTACCCCACGTACACCAGCTCTGGGGCCTGGCAGAGGTCATAAACAGGAGCTTCTAAAACTTCTAGGGTATAGTAATCACCTGGGCATCTTGTTCAATGGCAGCTTATGACATAGCAGGTCTGCATTTCTAACAGGTCCCAGTGACGGCAATAACTGCAAGTCTGTGGAACGCGCTGAGTAGTTGCCCTAGAGATTTTCTGCCTCAGAACCCGTGGGAAAACGGAAGGCCCAGAGAGGTCAAGTCACTTGTCCACGGCCACACAGCGAGCAACCAGGCTGAAGGCAGAGGGCACCTGCCACAGACAGGAGTCATTTCCCCTTCCGAGGTAGCGGAGAATCAGCTGCCGGTCCCGGCTCGGGCCCGGGGCTGTGTTTCTAAACTCGGCAGCCTAGTGCGGCTCAGCCCTGGGCCGGGGTAGAGTGCCTCCCGGCAGAACCTCCTCCGTGTCTACGCCGGCCTCTCGCAGTTCTCCGCTGGGTACCCGGGCAGTCCAGAGGGAGTCTGGACGCTGCGAGTCCCCCGCGGCGGAACGATTCCGCACCCTCCTCCCTTCTGAAAGCAAACTTCTCCGCCGGCGCCCTTTACCTTTTTGGGGGATTTGCAGCGGCTCAGCCTGCTCTGTTCGCAGCCCATCCTCCTCCCGGGGCTCCCGGAGGCTGCCTCTCAACTCCGGGGCCCCCAGAGGACCTTGAGGTCCGACCCCTGCTGCCTGCTCTGCGTTAGCAGGCTGGGGCTGCCGGCTAGACCCTGAAACTGAACCTGGAAGCGGACTTGAGCCTGAGCTGGGGCGGTCGCCCGCCGTAAATACCCGAAGAGCAGAGCCTTCAGGGCGCCCGCGGGCTTCTTGGCGCTGCCGCCAGAGGCAGGTGACCAGAATATTCCTAAAGGAAAAGTATTTAGGCCATGGAGAAAAATCTGAAGGAGGAACAGATGCTTTTCCGAGCCCTCACCTGCGAAAGGGAGAAAAAAATAAAATAAAACAATTATTTGGCAAACACGACAGCTACCATTTATTGAGGGTTGTTTCTGTTCTGGCTGTTTTTACACATTTTATATCTATTTCTTGCCATGTCTGTATAACGAGGTAATAGCTCCTTTTCACAAGCGAGGCAAGGCAAATGATTTGTCGTAAATCACATAACTAGTTAAGTACCAGAGCCCAGACAGAGTCCAGTTCTAGCTCCAGAGCCTCAGCTTTGAATTAGTTGACTATTACAAATAAATAGTGATACTAAGGTCGTAACGCCTCCCCACTTCTGGGTCAATAGCTCTTTCTAGGTCACACGCATCTGTAATATTCGATTCTTTCTATCCTGGATAGATGCTATCCATCACCACAACGTTGTGAAGCAGATGCGGTGGGAATAAGGGGCAAAAAATGTCAATGTCTAGGGAAAGGAATTATTATTTTTTGAGACAGAGTCTCACGGTGTTGCCTGGTAGAGTGCCTTCGTGGCATCACAGCTCACAGTAACCTCAAACTCTTGGGCTCAAGCAAATCTCTTGCTTCAGCCTCCCAAGTGGCTGTAGCTGCAGGCACCCGCCACAACACCTGGCTATTTTTGTTGTTGTTTAGCAGGCCTGGGTCAGCTTCGAACTCGCCAGCCCTGGTGTGTGTGGCCGGCACCCTAACCACTGAGCATGGGGACCGAGCCATAGGGAAAGGAATTTTTAGTGATCTTCTGAGATTTCTGGGAGTGGCAATACAGGAAAAAGATTCCTATATTTTTTTTTTTTTTTGAGACAAGAGTTTCAAGCTGTCACCCCGGGTAGAGTGGCATGGGGTCATAGCTCACAGCAACCTCAAACTCTTGGGCTTAAGCGATTCTCTTGCCTCAGCCTCCCAAGTGGCTGGGACCACAGGAGCCCACCACAACACCAGCTATTTTTTGATTGTAGTTGTCATTGTTGTTTGGCAGGCCCAGGCTGTATTCCAACCTGCTAGCTCTGGTGTATGTGGCTGGCACCCCAGCTGCTTGAGCTACAGGCACCAAACCCTAATTTTGAAAAACAGCGTGTATGTGTATCTCTGTGTATAGGACATTAGAAAACTAGAATCAGGCCCCAAAACTCTTGGAAAAATTTGTTGATGAAAGGGACTTCAGAATCCTGAATGGAGAGAGACCTCAAAAGAAATATCCTCTCCACAACTCTGGAGATAAAACCAACTGCAGAAGGTTCTAAGAAAGGAAACTAACAAAATAGCTTATATTAGGTTCCTAAAAGTAAGGAAAACATAAGAGAATGGTGATTCCCAAATCAGCAGCTTCAGTATCACCGGAGAATTTTGTTAGAAATGCAAATTCTGGCTCAGCGCCTGTGGCTAAAGTGGCTAAGGCGCCAGCCACATACACCTGAGCTAGCGGGTTCGAATCCATCTGGGGCTTGCCAAACAACGACGGCTGCAACCAAAAAAAAAAAAAAAAAAAAATAGCTGAGTGTTCTGTTGGGTGCCTGTAGTCCCAGCTACTTGGGAGGTGGAGGCAGGAGACTCTTAAGCCCAGAAGTTGGAGGTTGCTGTGAGCTGTGATACAACAGCACTCTACCCAGGGCGACAGCTTGAGGCTCTGTCTCAAAAAAAGGAAGAAAGAAGGAAAGAAATGCAAATTTCCAGGGCCCACCCCAGACCTACAAATCCTCAACTCTGGGGATGAGGCTCAGGAATCCACAGCTTCATGAGCCTTCCAGGCATTTCTGATGTAGGGATGTGCCCAGCGGGTACTGAGCAAAGAGTGTCTACTTAAATTAA
Organism: Arctocebus calabarensis; assembly: GCA_963573935.1. Classification (NCBI taxonomy): domain Eukaryota; kingdom Metazoa; phylum Chordata; class Mammalia; order Primates; family Lorisidae; genus Arctocebus; species Arctocebus calabarensis. The sequence continues at coordinate 5,364 of CAUYON010009496.1, read as the reverse complement.
CAATGTTTATTAAAACAATGCTCATGATTTAAAACAAACAAAAAAAATAGACCAAAACAACAACAACAACAACATCAATCCAAAGCAACCTACATATCCAAGAAAAGAAGCTTGGTTAATAAGTTATGATATATCCGTAAAAACAGAATGCCATGTAACCAGTAAAAACACTGATTTGGATGAATTTTAAAATGTGAAATGTACCAAATCCATTTTTATTAAAAAGTATTAATAGTGGCTTGGCACCTGTGGCTCAACGGGCTAAGGCGCCAGCCCCGTACATCTGAGCCGGCGGGTTCGAATCCAGCCTGGGTCCGCCAAACAACAATGACGGCTGCAACCAAAAAATGTCCGGGCATTGTGGCGGGTGCCTGTAGTCCCAGCTACTTGGGAGGCAGAGGCAGGAGACTCGCTTGAGCCCAGGAATTGGAGGTTGCTGTGAGCTCTGATGCCACAGCACTTCTACCGAGGGTGACAGCTTGAGGCTCTGTCTCAAAAAAAAAAAAAAAAAAATATATATATATATATATAAAAATAGTGATTACCCCTGGTTGGGTGAGATTTTAGATCTTTAAAGCTGTTCTTCATTTTTTTTTTGAGACAGAGCCTCAAGCTGTTACCCTGGATATAGGGCTGTGGCATCACAGCTCACAGCAACCTCCAATTCCTGGGCTCAAGCGAGTCTCCTGCCTCTGTCTCCCAAGTAGCTGGGACTACAGGCGCCTGCCACAACGCCCAGCCATTTTTTGGTTGCAGCTGTCATTGTTGCTTGGCGGGCCCAGGCTGGATTCAAACCTGCTGGCTCAGATATACGTGGCTGGCGCCTTAGCCCGTTGAGCCACAGGTGCTGAGCCTGTTCTTCATTTTCTTATATTAAAAAATGAGGATGCATTTATTTCTATTACTATAAAATTATCATTTTAATATGAGTTTCTTTTAAAAATACATATTTGAACCCAAACTGTGATTTATTTTTCACCATGAAACCATGGAGAAGTCTGAAATCTCAAAAAAATGGAGAATGACTGAGTTAACTAGGTAGAAAAGCAACATAAAGGGCAAAGATGGTTAAACTGTGAGCATGAGGAAATCGAAACCAGTATTATGATCCTGAAACAGTATTTCTCCTTTCTGAGAATTTCCCATCTATACATTGAGGAGTTGAACTTTTCAAAATCAATTTTTTTTTGTTGTTGTTGCAGTTTTAGCCGGGTCCGGGCTTGAACCTGCCACCCCTGGTATATGGGGCCGGCGCCCTTCTCCTTGAGCCACAGGTGCCGCTCTCAATTTTGAATTTTAATGACATCAGTTACAATTAATAACTTAGGGTGGTGGGTAGGAAGCAGGAAAACATGTTCTATTCCTAGAGGTTCTGCTCTCAAGCTGTCCTGCCTCCAGCCTCTGCGCCTTCTAGGAGAGCAGATTCAAATTTCCCGCATTCCCATTGGTGACTTTTTGGTTATGTGTGTTGAAGTTCCTGCCTGAGAAACGTGAGCAGCTTGAGTTTGAGAGAGTTGCTAGGGAGATTTTTGATGTTTGGTGTACCAGATAGGTTAGATTAGGTTTTGCTGCAACAATAAAAAGCATAAAAATCTCAGTGACTTGCCACAAACTAAATTTCTGCTCATACTACATGTCTAGGATGGACAGGCAGAAAGCTTTGCTTCACAGAGAAATTCCACATTATTCTGTAATGCAGCCATCTCAACAAGATGGCTTTGGTAGGGCAAGAGAAAGGAGTGTACAGAGAAAAGGGGATGCTTCCACTTGGAAGTGACGTATGTTAGGTTCACTCATATTCCACTGGCCAAAAGAAGTCACACAGTCATACTCAAATTCAAGGGGATGTTGAAGTATCATGTGTGTCTAGAAGAAAAGAATCAGAAATATTGGTAAATAGAAATAATGTCTACCATAGTTAGCAATCAACAATTAGGTACTACTGGCTCGGTGCCTGTGGCTCAACAGGCTAGGGCGCCAGCCACGTACACCTGAGCTGGCGGGTTCAAATCCAACCTGGGCCCACCAAACAACAATGACGGCTGCAACCAAAAAATGGCCGGGCATTGTGGTGGGCACCTGTAATCCCAGTTACTTGGGAGGCAGAGGCAGGAGACTCGCTTGAGCCCAGGAATTGGAGGTTGCTGTGAGCTGTGATGCCACGGCATTCTATCCAGGGTGACAGCTTGAGACTCTGTCTCAAAAAAAAAACAAAAAAACCAATTAGGTACTACTATGTGACCATTTCTTAGGCATAGAGTGACCAATTCTTCCTGGTGTTTTCACACTTTTAGCAATGAAAATCTCAGGAAATGCTGCAGTCCTAGCCCCACCAGGATAGTTGGTCACCCTATGGGCAAGGCATAGAGAAGGTGCAAGAGAAGAAGATTCAAGGCTAGTTCCTGAATTATTTATGATCTCTCTCTCTCTCTTTTTTTTTTTGAGACAGAGCCTCAAGCTATCACCCTGGATAGAGTGCTGTGGCATCACAGCTCACAGCAACCTCCAACTCCTGGGCTCTAGCGAGTCTCTTGCCTCCGCCTCCCAAGTAGCTGGGACTACAGGCGCTCACCATAACGCCCGGCCATTGTTTTGGTTGCAGCCGTCATTGTTGTTTGGCAGGCCTGGGCTGGATTCGAACCCGCCAGCTTAGGTGTACGTGTCTGGCGCCTTAGCCTGTTGAGCCACAGGCGCCGAGCCTATGATCTCTTTATTTGACATTAGACCTGTACATAAGGAAACGTGGGAAATAATACAAAACAGGTTTTATAAAGCTAATGCCAAGTTGGTGTGCTCCATGCAGAAGGTGTGATCTTTAAAGGAAGATAAGAGACCAAGGTAGATGGGGATGGCCAAGAAGGACTTTCTCAGGGAATACTAAAGCCAAAGGATCTTCATGCCAAAAGGATTTCTAGGATGTCAGGCTGGGCTAGAAGCTGATGCTTGGCTTCTAAGAGACACTGACTAATACAAATCTCTTGTTATGATTTCCTTTCTAGGTGATTATGCAATGTATGTGTAATGCTTCCAGTGGTGGGGAAATCACTACCTATCTTTCTGTATCTAGGGGGAAGAGGAGTGGCAGGGGGGAGTAATTACAAGAGGGAAGACCAGCATGAGTCAAGTCAAAGGCAATGAGAATTTCGTGTGTGTAGGCAGCTAGGTTGAAGGTAAAGAGGCAAAAGTTGATAGAATGGACTCTTTGGGGGAAAGACTGGAAAGAACAATATGGAGATTATCCTGAGCATCTTTTGTGAGAAAAGTACATAATGCCCACACATAAAACATATTGCTTGGAATTTCAGGCTGTTTGGGACCCCTTAAAGCCCACCCAATGGGGGTATGCATGCATCCCAAGATAAGAACCTCTGTTCACTGGTCATTAAAGGTCTTTCTAACCCTGAAAGCATTTGCTGTGCAGGTTCTTCTGATTGAGCCCAATTGTTCCCTAAACATATGTCCTCTTCCCAGAGTGACTTTCTTCAAATCCATCTCTGTGGTTTACAACTCTACCTGTACATCATTCCAAAAGCTTGGCAGATTTGTTCCACAGCTGCCTTTGCACACTTGGCAGTTTCTCCAAGAGCTACACTTGTTTGTGTGCTCTGTGTGTCTTCCCAAGTGAATGAAGGGTTACACAGCTCTGACCCCTCCCTCTTTCTCCATCACACCCCAAGACTGCCAGCCACCTACTCAACCTCCATTCTTCTGTCTTCCTGAGTTGCAGCATCCTGATATTCTTTGGGATAGCACAGTGCTGGGCTAACAGGGGTGGCCAGTGATATATGAGAGAAAATTACTGGTTGAAGCTTCCAGGAAAGCTTTTAAAAGGGGAATGAGTCACCGTGGAGCAGAGTTCCCCCTTTCTTGCCCTCTCTTTTCCTGCCTGGAAGACAGACAGGATGGCTAAATCCCAGCAATCATCTTACTACCTTGAGCAAAAAGACAGAAGGAGCCTCAATCTCTGATGAATTTATGGAGTGTCCATACCAGCCTTGATCAATTATTTCCAAACTTTTTACAGAATAACAACAACACATTTGTTTAAGCCAATAGGGAAAGTATAGTTAACAATAATTTATCGTATATTATAAAATAGCTAGAGGAGAGGAATTATAATGTTCCTACCACAAAGAAAAGATAAATTTGGGGGGGATGGATATGCCAATTATCTAAATTTGATCATTGTACATCATTTACATGTATCAAAATATCATGCATACCCTCAAATATGCATAATTACATATCCATAAGCATTCTTTTTTGTGGCAGGGTGGTTCACACCTGTAATCCTCGCATGCTGGGAGGCCGAGACTTGCTGGGTGAACTACCTGAGCTTAGGTCAGCCTGAGCAAGAGCAAGACCCCACCTCTACTAAAAATAAAAATTAAAAAAACTAGCAGGTATAGTGGCAGATGCCTGTAGACCCAGCTACTTCAGAGGCTGAGGCAAGAGGATCTCTTGAGCCCAAGAGTTTTAGGTTGCTGTGAGCTATGTTGATGACACCATACTCTGTCCAGGACTACAGAATGAGACTCAATCTAAAAAAATAAATAAATAAAAATTAAAAAAAAACAAAAGGAAAGAAAAAAAGAAATTTTCTTTAAATTTGTTTAAGTCATTGCCATTGAGATTTTGAGTTCGGGGAATTACTTTTGCTCTTGTAAATGATGCAGCTCCTTTTCCCACTCCCTGCAAGGAGAATAATCCTACTCCACTTCCACCACTGCAGTGTGGTAGGTCCTCTCTCCTCGGTACCAGGCAGAATCCTCAGACAGCCGCCCACACTGCGTCACCGTGTATTTTTGCTTCATGCCGCCTGCATAGTGATCAGTCGTAAGGCACTCGACATCAAAAGTCCCCTTCGAGTCAGGCTGCTTGAGGAGTGTGAGACTTGTTTGAGGGAAGAGGTTTTCTGTGTCTCTCCTTTCTCCCCTGGACAGGTATGTGTTTCCTGAAAAGTATATTCCATGTACATCAGCCTCATTTCCAGCTGAATAAGTACCACACGACCGAGTCTCCTTGGCACATGTTAAGACCGGACTGATTCCCATACGTGAATCCATTCATGGAGTGCATCTTGTTGGACTCCTGAAAGTCTGCAGCTTCCTGGTCCACCTGATCAGGTGTGATTGTAAACATTCTAACATTATCATCCAGAAGCAAATTCTCGTTCTCATCAAATACCGTGGGAAACAAATAGAACTCCTTGTCTACATCTTTCTCTTTCATGTTTACATGGATGGAGCTGGAACATATTCTTCTCAGCAAAGTATCTCAAGAATGGAAGAAAAAGTATCCAATGTGCTCTCAGCCCTACTATGAAGCTAATTTATAGCTTTCATATGAAGGCTAAAATCCAAT